>JAQIVZ010000206.1:0-91003 GCA_034700945.1 Arrhopalites spinosus | reverse complement strand
ACCCTTAGAAAAATGGTCACTATAACTATAAGGCGAAGCTAAAGGATGATATAGGTACCCACTCTGGACTGGCCACTCTGGACTAGTCCACGGTGGCTACCCACCAGAGCCTAGGCCAGTAAAGGACCAGTCCCGCTCTGGACCAGCCCCACTCTGGGCTACGACGTATATACTGTATAGACTCTATACTGTATAGTGAAAATTTATATAAAATATAGGGAATATATTTTTAACAATAACTCAATTAGAGATTGATGACAACTACATTTATTGTAGAATCCCCATTCATGTATCTAAAATTGGCAGACACATTGACACAAATTATTATTCCAAACTAAAACCCCACCCCCTCACTCCCCACCTCTCTCTCTCTATTTACGATGATCAAGTCGAAAAAGAAATTACGAGAGTACGTAAATCATGGAGAAAGGGACAAGAAAATGTGGGACGATAATGTGATTCAATACTTATACAGATAATGTAGTGAAAGTAGAAAGACGAGGGGAAGAGAAAGGAGGAGGAGAAGAGAAAGTCGAGAAAAATATAAAATATGAAGTGACGGGATTTGGGACATTTTGTAGACACAAAAAAGTATACAGATTCTCTTTTTTTTTTGCTTTACTGCATGTGCTTTTCCGCTCTGCATCTCCTTTCCCCTTTGGTGAAAGTATGGAGGATAGTAAATGTTGGAAAGGATTTCTTTTCTCCTCCCATAAAGTTGACGACTGTAGGTAAACAGTACAGTGAGGGAGGGAACATCTTTTGTGTAAATATGCATAGACCATATTTCACATCTTCCTTGCCTGTGTGTGTGTACATGGTGTCATATGAAAAAGGTTTACAGTTGACGGAAAAGAAAGAAAGTCAAAGTCAACAAGGGAAAGAAAATGGGATGAAGGGGAGAGAGAGAGAGAGAGAGAGAGGAAAAAAAGACGTGCATGGCTTAGGTTCTTGATCGTCAAAAAGTATGGGAGGGTTGAGTCTGCATGATTTTGGTATGGGATGAGTTTTGTGTGTTGGCTATTACAAGGACCATCTGAGAAAATGGATGAATAGTATGGATTTTCTGTGTGGTGAATCCCATTCAATAGGTAAGTATTCCAACCATGTTGCTCCATCCTTGAGATGAATGGCATCCACTGAGAATATTTATCGTCATAGCATACGCATATATAGTTTCTCTAGACAAAACCAGTCATATTTCATAAGTACTCCCCCTTCCCCACCCCAATAGGGTCTTTCTATGGGCATATCCATTGCCCAAAAATTCCTTTTTTTATATATAAAAAACTAGGGTGACTTTCTCTCATATTTATGGAAAATGGAAAATTTATGTCTGTGTATACATATATACACATACAGATATGGCTAGGACGTATCTGAATGTGGACTATGTCACAGAGATGGAATGAGATAGAGAATGACACTGGCATCCTCACTTATGCTCTCCGACACTTTCTCCTTTCTCTCACTTTCATCATTCTCATATATTTTATTATATTAAACTTTACATCCACTCCCTCTCCTTCCTCCTTTCTCTTTTTACACATAAATTTATACAGTGTGATGATGATGAACCCTTGGTTAAATATTAAGAGAGTCCTTATGGAATTTTGATAATAAACTGAGAGCCAATCAAGTCCAGGTGTGGGTTTTTTTATTTAGTGAAAAATTGTAAACACAAAAGACACAAGTGTACAATGAATTGTAATGTGATAGTAAATAAAATGGAGAAAGTCAAAAAAGGGCATTTAAATAGAGTGTGTACATATTATGTAATACGAGGACAATAAATGAAAATGTTTTATTCAAAGGTGTCATGGGTGCGGCGTAAATCAGAGCAGCTGGATCTGTTGACATTGGGTACCAAGAATCATAGCTCAGACCCGAGATTTCTGTCCGAATTTAAATATCCAAATAATTGGAGGTTTGTCTATTTTTTATTCTCAAATTAATTGTCATGATCAAATTATTAATAATAATTTATTTATTTATTAAATTTATATAGACTCGCCATCCGTAATGCAAGTCGGAATGACTCTGGGGTCTACCTTTGCCAAATTTCTACTCATCCCCCCAAAGTCCTCCAAGTCCATGTGACAATTGAAGGTTAAACTCTTAAATTTTCATACAAATTTTTTTTTTCTCTCTCTCTCTCTCTTCCGGTCTGTACATGTGACATGTATAATATTTTTGTCTTGACTGCGACTGCCATGATGCATAAATCTTTGAGGATGATATCTCCATCTTCTGCTCTCTCTCTCTCTCTATTTTAACCTTTTATGGTATGGGAAATTGATAGGATTCCATGCCATTGCATATATTATTGAAAGCCATCTATTTCAGTGGGCAAAAAAAATATATGTAAAAGATAAATGTCTACATGGGGACAATATATGGAATATTTCGACTTTTTTATGTGTCAAATAATAAAAGATATAAATTTATGACCAAGTATTTAGATTGTAAACGCTCAAACATTGCCCACACACGAAGGATATAAATTTTTCTCTCATGTCATATCAAGACTTTACCCTTCCCCCCTCCTCCCCCTCCTTTCTCTTTCTTTTCTTTTTCCTTTTTACTGGTCCTCCGTTTGTGCTTTTTACTCACAAGACAAAATCCTCATGTTGTAATCATGACAAAAGCCAAGAAAATATTTTTCAAATCTGATTTCCCTCTTCTTTTTTTGTGGTCGTGGATCAAAACAAGGCTGTGAGTCCTTATGATGCGAAAAATATTATGTAAACCATTAAAAAAATTAAATTTTAAATTTAATTATTGTGATAATAATAATATTTTTTCACTTGTTAAAAAAATAGAGTCTGATAAAAGCAAAAGAGAAAATTTTGTTTTCGTCTGGTAGTGTATGTTTCGTTTTCTCTCAAGTCTAGAATTTAATGTGAATATTATTTGCCATTTTCCTAAAATTTGCAACTTGCAGAGAGAGAGAGGAGGAGAAAGTTCAAAGAGGAAATTAGTTGCAGCAAAAAGCGCATTTTGCATGGAAAATGTCCCATGGAAACTGCAGTGAGGCGAGAGAATAAAATGGAGAAAGAGACTTTCTCTCTGATCCTACCATGTTACATGTTTCATTTTAATTATGTTCTATTAAACTACATTTAAATGTAAAACTAGATTTTGGGTGTAGGACTAACATTTCCTGTGTTACGCCCTTGAGTAAATAGCCCTCTCCTCCTCTACAAGAACACCAAAGAGAAAGTACGGGGGAGCTAATGTCTATGATATAATATATACAATATGTATAATACATTACAAATACAAGAGAAAGCATAAAGAAAAGAGAAAATAGTTTAGTATTTTGTTTGTCCAAAAACCAGCCATTTGTTCAAGTAGTAAACCTTTCTAAAAACAAACTTTGTACAAGAATCCACCACACTTGAATTTATTTATAGAGAAGAAGAAGAAGAAGAAGAGGACCCTTTACACATTTACAAGTGTAATAGCCCTTTAAAGGGAGTCATTTTATAAAAGTCTTGAGAGTTAACAATCAAGTTACCATTAGAAAGGAGAGAGAGAGAGAGAAAGTAAAATGTTGTACATTTTCTATTTAAAATCCAGCACTGTCCAAAATGAAATGCATATGGATTCAGTCTGTTATATACTTTCCGGGAATTTGAACACTTTGGAAGAAATATTTATTTTTCCGGCCCCATCTTAAACATTATCCAAGCCACAAAGTATAACATTGAACTAAGATTTTGAGGCTATACAAAATAAACTTTGAATCTCCTTCACATGTTAAGCGAGGGAGAGAGAGAGAGTAGAAAAAATAGAATAAAATGGATACATATAAAAGGATGGACGGACGTAAAGCCTGTGAAGTTCATAAAGTCATAAAATCTCTCTGGGCCATGGCTATGGGGCCATGTTAGGCGTACTAGAGTAGTGTAGAGAGAGAGAGAGAGGAGCACCCTTTGGTTTTTGTACAAACAGAATAAATTGTCGGTACAATAAATTCATGCAAGATTTATTATGTCATGGAAAGTTGCTCCAGTTGAAATGTCCAAATAATTTATGAAGGAATGAAGATAAGATTTTATTGCACCTTGTAATCCTTCTTTTGACAAATGAGCTTGAACTATGAGTCGTTTATTCTTTAAACCACAGGATACAAAAACTCTCTCCAACTAAAATATCTTTGTATAAAAAAAGTTTTTTTTTACAGGGCAAAAACTTAAATGTTAACACATATTTTATTACATCTTTTAAAAAAAGACCCCTATAAAATATCTAACACTCATTGTCAGCAGTCTTTATTTAAGTACCTGATTTCCTCTTTAAAGACCTTAGCCATATCAGTTACAAATTTATAGAGAAAATTCTTGTAATTTCTGAGTTGACTCTTTGACTCATTTTCATGTTTAGTTTAATATTTTTGTTGAGACTAGTTTAATTGTAATTAACAAGACAAGACTAATTTAAAAGTAAATGAAGATAATTACCTGTGACTCAAATTTTTCATCACACAAAATTACAAATGAAGGACTTGGATGGAAGCGTGTAGAATTGGGAAGAGATGTCTAAGATGGATTATCAAGGGAGGAAATTAAGTGGCAATTTGTCTTTTTTCTCTCTTCTTTTGTCTTTTTCGCTTCATCCACAACTCTTTCTTTTATAGACAGATGCTTTGAGTCAGAAAATTCCATCTTGGTCTCTCTCTCTAGCCCTCCTTAGAATGTACAACAAAGGATGAGTTTAATTTGAAAATTTTGTTCATACAATTCTCACGTATTGTACACACACATCATATTGGCTCATATCCTTATAGAGACAAAGATGAGGTGGAAAAATAGAGAAGATGCGGATGATGCTCTCTCTCTCTCTATCTCGTTTCCAACTTAATTGACTAAGTCACGGCACTTTCATCATTAAAATAAAAGAATAGAAAAAGCCGCCAAGGGGACGAGAAGGACCATGTTGTCTCTCATTGTCAAAAATATTAATTAAAAAATAAATCCCTCATATGAATTTAATATTATTTTGACTCTGTAAAATAATTTAGAGAAAAAAAACATGACACTCTGTACAAAATAAAGGGTATAATGTGTGTCTCAAAAAATGTCATGTGTGTCATATAATTTTCAAATTGAAAAAATATATAAAATAATTAAGTTTATTGTTGTTCAAGACATGAAAGTGCGTCATGTCTCGTCTTTATAACAGAAGGACATGAAAGAGGAAGAAAAGATAAGAAAATAATTTTTTTTATACGTAACTTTTCATGAAGAAAGTCCATATCTCACTACAATCTTAAAACCTACACATGTCCGCCATGTTCCTTCCGTTTTCTTAAACATTTTATGACAGAGAGAGAGAGATGATAATGATTTTACAAGGAAAATAAAGGAAGCGGAAGGACAAGGAAATTTTGTTAGGCCATGTAATGTAAACGAAAATGGATACATTGAGTTGTGTGTGTGTACATAGTGTGTCAAGAGAGAGAGAGGGGAAATGAAACCCCCAGGTGTCAACCATTTGAAGTAATGGAAAATGCTAATTTGTTTTTTTTTGAATGGGGGGGGGGGTTTAGCACCCGAAGTGATGATACTGAATTCAAGAGGAGAGAGAATCCATGAGGTTCACTACAAAGAAGGCTCCACTCTGCAGCTCAAATGCATCGGTAAGCTTTATCTTTCTTGTTTCCCCCTCCTACTTTCTCCTCCCTTCTCCCCCATTTCTATAATGATATTATGGCACTTGTACTCTCATTATATTATTGTAATCATGATTTACATTTAATTTAATTCATGAATTTTGTCACCCAAAACCTCCCCTACCTACCAAATAAAATTGGTTTTCTTTTCTTTTTTTTGTTGAAAAATAAACATCCAATATAAATAATCTTGTTTGTTTGGTAATTTTGGGTAGTGGGAGGTACACAAGTAGAATAGAAATAAAAAATGGTGAGGATGTAATAATAATAATAAGATTTTTTTTATTTGAAAAGGAAAAAGGAGAGAATAGAATTTTAACGATTTAGTATTTATTTAAACTCTCTGCCTCATTTAAGTGAAGCATCATCTCAAATTATTATTCATGTGTTCAGCTGAGCATGAGTATTTCTTTAATGAGAGAAAGTAGAGAGAGAGAGAGAGAGAGAGAGGCTATTGGTGGTGAAAGGAGAAAGGTGTGGAATTTATCATTTTAGCTCTCCTTTTATTACTTCAGTGAGGTTGAGTGGCTCTCTCTCTCTCTCTCAGTCATATTTTAATTAAAACTTATGTGCCATGGATAATTTATGGACTCGTACTAAAACTACTTTCTCCCTTTCTCTCTCTCGCTTTCCCTCTAAAAAATATTTACTATACTCCCAACACTAAAAATGACAAGTCTTGATGACAACTCATTTTTATTATGCCAACACTTAATTTGTAATTTTATAGCTCATCTAACTCTTCAGACTTTTCCACTATTTTTCATCATGGCATTTATGACATAACACTTTATTTATTAAGGAATACATATCTCGTCTCTAAATATCATCAACCATTTTTATTTTATTTTAAAACTAAATCTTAATCATGAAAAAACCCTAGTCATTTTTTTTAAAAAAATTGACTTTAGTATTTTGTATAAATTAACTAGTTTAAAATTAATTTTTTACTTTTTACTTTTTTCTATTTTTAATTTTAATTTTATACTTTTTTTCTACACAATTAACAATTAAATTAATAACAATGTCAACAGCTGAGACTGAGACTTGAGACAAGGATACATGTAGAAAGTTGTAGGGCAAAAAAATGGAGTATAATTTAAATAATTTAAATTTGTTTCTCAATCTCTTTTTACTTGTACTTTGCGTATACGCATTTACCATCATGAGGAATAATTTATTTTGTAAAAATAATACAAATGTTATATAAACATAAATATGTATATGTATGCTATATAATACAACTTTGAAGATAATTCAAACTGAAAATGAAAATGTCCACAGGGTTCTCAAACTCTAATGAATGCTAATGAGGGTCTCTTTTTTTCTTCTTTTTTTGTGCAAGCTCCTTAATTTAATCCCAAAAAAAGTTTGAAATAGAAACATTGATTATTATTCTAAATAGTCCCCAACAGACAGAGGAATTTTTGAAATTCATCTCTCTCTCTCTCTCTTTCTTTTATTCCTTGTTCAGTCTTCACAAATCACAACAAATTTTTCTAAACAATTTTCTTTGTAAACTTTCTTTTGTTCTTTTTTCTATTTTTTTAATGCACGATCCATTTCAAAAATTATACTTCAAATCAACTTTTCAGTCTTGTATAAATATTATAGTCAATGAGTCTATTTTTTGCTAATTTTTAAAAGTTTTGATTCTATCCTTCAATAAATTCCACTTTCCACCACAAGACTTGAGTCTTGAGATTCTTTCCATTCGTTTTGAGTAATTGAGTGGGGGGAGTCTATATTATATGTATAACATGTATGTCATTTTTTTTTCATTTGTTTGATATGGATTCATAGTGAATAACGTGAAATCGAGATCCGTGAGTTGGTTTCGAAATTCAGACCTTCTCAACCATGACGTGAGTCGAGGCGGTGTGAGCATCAAAACGGATATGACTGCTGACCATGCCGGTAAGCTTTCTTTTTTTTACATAGCAAAAAAAAGATTGATTTTTTCTCTTATTTTTTGGGGAGGAATTTCATTTTTTAAAAAATTATTATTATAATTTACAAAATAATAATTTTTAGTTAAAATGTTGGAATTTATTTGATACAGTTTCAGTCCTTCATGTTGCCTGGGTCACTCGGAAAGATGCCGGCGCATATCTATGTTCTGCAACTCCTCAAAATGCAACTATCACCGTCCACGTACTCAATGGTCAGTCCTTTTTTTATCTTTGTCATTTTTTAAAAAAAAATTATTTCCAGTTATCATCAAAATCTCAATTTTTTAATAATAATTTTTGCATGTGTCCTTTTGCATGAGCATGAGCTTCATTCTGAGCATGAAATTTGTAGCTGAGCTCAAAAATTCTTAATTAAAAATTTTATTATTAAAAAAGAAACCGAGTAAAGCATGGAATTTCTCCCAAAAAAATCTTTCTCCTTCTAAAAAGAGATACAGATTACATAAAATCTTCTGTACTTTAACCTTTTTTTATTATAAACGATTCAATTTTGTAACCGCATAAAAAAACGTACATAATAATATATAAATATATTTGTATTTACCAAAATATGTTGGGAATTTTGAAGGACGACACATAAAATTCCGTTTTTTTCTTCTCAAAATTGTGACTATAAAAAATTTGATAAAAAAATATTTTGTATACAAAATGGACAGCCTATAAAAAAAAGAAAACTGAAAAAAATGTTGAGTAGGAGCCAGACCAAAATAGTATGAGTGTACATGTAATAAAGGGTCAAAATATTTTTTGGGGGGCCATGGATGGCACCGCAAAGATTGATGAGTCTAAATGGTAGGCATGAGTAAATAGAAAGTTGAAAGAGGCTTACGTGGGCAGAATGAAAGTTTGATCGTAATTGCACAACACATCCAACACTTTCTTCCTCTCTAAAAAGCAGGAGAAAGGAGAGAAAGAACCAAAGAGGGTCGTTTTCATCAAAAGTGAGAATCGTGAATGAAAGCAGCTTTACATATAAAATAGCTCTTGCTCTAAATATCTAATGTATCTATATCTCAAATCACCCATCAAATTAAAAGTATTTTTATCCTCACTCCACTAAAAAAAATAACAACTATCTGTAAGAAAAAATAGAGATTTAATTAAATAAAAAAATTATTATTATATTAGAAAATTGATTAATCTCATCCTCTGTCAAAAAGACGAGTACACTTTCTGATAATTAAAGTAATTCTAATGAAATTGGCCAACACAATTTAATATAAACTTAATTAATTTTTTTTTGCTTTCTCTCACATTGGAAATCAATTTCACTAGAAATACAGATATTACATAAAAAGTATTGTAGTGAAGAAAAAAAATAGTTTTAAATAAAAAAGAAAGTTTGAAAAAAAGAAAGTAATATAGTAGTCTCCCAATTATGAGTATAAAATAGGGAGGATGAGGGCGGAAAATTGTTTTTTCATTTTTTTCCTTTCCTCAAAAATTAGATAAAGAAAAAAAAGAGGTTTGGATTTCAATCAGCTGATTACAAGGAAGTGAAAAAAAGAAAGAGAGTTGAAAATAGAGAAATGAATAATATATATACCTATACACACTTTTACTATAGTCTCTCAAGACTTTTTTCACAAGAATAAGAATTTAGTAGAGAAGGAGGAGGAGGAGGGATGTTTAATATTATTCAAAAGATGAGTAAAGTTGAATCTCCCAGAGTTTGCGTGCTCCTACATATTTAGCTATGGAAAATTCTTGGGGTTTTAGCACGCGACTTTGTATATCTCAACGAGCCGGGAGGAAAAGTAAAAAAGAGAAAGCTAATGCCCAGTGATGCCTTCCCCATTATAAGACTTTCAATGTTTTTCTTGTTGAACACTCAACATGATCATAGACACAACAGAAAAGGCTGGGGGTGGGAGGGAGAGGAGGTCATTGGATATACAAAGAAAGAAAATTCTCTAATGTTTTATGCATGCACAAAAAAATTCAAATACTTTCCCTTTTCCCTTCTTGCGTACAGTTAACACTCCCCATGTAAAGACCAAAGAGAGAGAGAGAGACAGAGAGGGGGGATCCTTTGTTATGAGAGTCATGTATCGTATGTTGTATGTACACATGTATTGTTATCATGATAGAAGAGAGAGAGAGAGGGAGATGCACATGGGTTTTTTAGAGGGGGTTGAGAACATGAATTATTTTACATTTTGCATCTTGTTGTCTTTTTGTCTTGTGGTTTGGTTCTTCAAGTGATAAGTTGAAAAGCTCACACGTACCTTGCCCCCTGTATAAATATATACATTGGTCGTGCATGGATTGTGAAGCCCAGTGCTTGGTGCAGACTTAGAGAGAGAGAGAGAAAGGAGCAATTCCTTGTTTTTCTTCTGGTTTTCTGGAGACAATAGGACAGAGAGAGAGAGAGAGCACATGATAACATGTATTCTTGGCCCATCTTCTCCCCATGAGACCTCACTCAGCATGAGGCAAGACATTTCAAAGTATTCAACTACATATTTAACTAGATTGTAGAGCAAATGTTGCGGTTTTGTTTTTGGGACACTCGAACCAACCGCTTACATTATTTCACGACACTGTCTCAACATCTTTGATCTTTCCTTTTTCCATCTCCCCCCTCCTCCTTTCTCCTTACTTTCTCCTTGTCGTCGCTTTCTCTCTCTCTCTCTCTGTATACCACAAGTCTCACAGGTTATTACAGTTACAACAACAAGTTGGCAATATTCTAGACTCTCTACCTTTCTCCTTGTGTCTTGTGTGTGGTGGTGTAGGTAGGGAAGGGTGGAGGGTCATAAATTGATTGCAGGCTGTGCTGGTGTGTTGTTGTCTGTACTATTCCAAAAATTTCCCTTGTAGTTGCATCCATTCTACAATATATAATTTATTATGTTGCATGCACTCTGAATGCACTGCAGTAGATTATTTATTTCTCTCTTCATTGTCTAAAGTGTAGTGTTAAATATTGTAAGAATTTAGTAGCAAAAAAGTTTTTTTTTTTACTTTATAACACTCTCTTGTAATTTTGTTTATTCTTTTTTTCTCCAACTCTTACTCTTACTGTGTTTCTTTATTTTTAACAAAGACACTGCAGAAAAAAAAACTACGTACTAATTTAATGTAAGAAAGAGTAGGGAGAATGGGGAATAATTAAAATTTAGTTTGTTGTCTTTGTCTTGTTTTTATTTTATTTGATGATGATGATGACTGAATAGAGACATGTAAGATAATTGACGGATGGAGAATGTTTTAAAGACAAACTAAAACTGACAAAAAAAAAGAGTTTAATTTCCCTTGTTGATTTTTTGGCAGGTGAGAATCCAGCGGAGCTATACCATAACGATGCCATGGGTTCACTCTGGTCTTGGAAATGCTTCTTGCTTATTTTTGTACTTTGGGTCAGCAGATAAATTAAATGAATTCCAAAACCTCCTGTCCCTCTATTCCCCATTCGGACCATTAAATGTTCGCTATTATTACTCGACTGTGTTTATGTCTTTGTGTGTGTGTACACATCGACAAAAAAAAATGGGCATTTTTTTTCATCTTTCACCTTCTACTAGTCATCATACAAAGTCATTTCACACTCCAAATGGCCTTGGTCTCATATTTGTACATAAGAGTTTTATATACTGGAGATGTGGAGAAAGCACGGTCATATAATTATATGTGTAGTCAGAGAATTGAAGGCATTTTACATTTTGTGGATTGAGTAAACTATTAAAATGCTTCCTTACCACTAACCACAATAATAATAATAATGCATGGGCCAACGATTCAACTCTTGGAAATTTCACGTGTTTTATATACCCTCTCTCTCTCTCAGACAACTGGAAAAAACTACCACTAAGAAGAACTGGAAAGGATGGAGAAAGTTGAAGGAAAAAGACGTGAGGGGAAAATTCACAAGACTTTCTCTTAATCGTCAGCTGTTAAATAGCACAAGAAAAAAAAGAACATGCAACTACGCACATTTACACGGACAATAAGACGCCGTCTCTTTTTTTCTTGGCATCAACAATTGTACAATGAAACCTTCCATCCTCTATTTCTCTACGCACCTTTTTTTTACTTGGAGTTTTTTGGGAGGTAACCCATGAGTCTTGATAGACCCAAAGTAAAATTCTGGATTTTATGTCTGCCATGCTATTTCAACACGTCAAGATGGCCTGCCATACTCATCTCTATTTGTGGGTAAAAGTCTCATCAACCCGGTCCCTAGTCTCCCGTCTCCAGTTTTTTTTGACAATTTTGAGAGAGACAGAGAGAAGAATGTACAGGACATTTGGAAATGGGTTTGGTCGTTTTAGTGAAAGTAGAAGAAGACGAAGAAGAAGAGAAAATTCTTGGAATCACTTGCTCATCATTGAAGACAAGTTGGAATTGTAAAGTCGGAATGCATTTCATAAACTTGTTTCCCAAACCCCCCCCCCCTCCTTTTTCTACTATCCACACACACATTTTCCCTTGAAAAAAGTTTTTCAAACTCAAATTTCATAACTGAGATTTTCACCACCACAAGACAAAAAAAAATTTTGTCTAGTTTAATGTCCTCATTTTCTCTTAGCCTATATTCTAGAAAAAATTATTGGGAAAGAAAAATCATCTTTTTAGTGGGTAATCTTGAGAGAGAAGGGGGTAGCGTTAAAAAAGGAGGCCAGGGGGCATTTTCTTGTAATATAATATTATGTCATCATCATTACAGAATGAGGAGAAGGGGGTTATTAAAAGGAGGAGAAAGTGACGTTATTTTGAAAATTCCAAGGCTCAACTTTTTCACATTTATCTTTTATATCTCTCACTCCCTCATCCTCCTCGACCACTTACTTTCTCTTGTACTAAGATAGGAGACAAAAGAATGGTAAAGTATTTGGGTGATTAAATATTGATTTTCTATAGCATCTACACCATACATCATGGACGGCATGACACGGCTTCAAACAATAAAACAGCTTGCTCTCTCTCTCTCACTTTCTCTTTCAGCTGACGTGGCTAAGGCTTGACTTGCATCTCCTGTCACTCCACATTTTTTTTAACTGGCTACTCTCCCTCCTCCCTCGTCTTCCAAGTGAGAGTAAGACCCCCCTCATTTTTGTGAGCCACATCAAAACAACAGACACAAATTTTTATGCTTTTCAATTTTCACTTTCTATACATTACACATGAAATTTTTTGGTGAAAGTTTGGTTGAGCTTCTTCAAATTAATTTTTTTAAAAATATTTTTTGACATGTAATTTTTATAACTATTTTGAACCATCAACCATATTTTTTTTGAAAAATTGAGGAGACACTGACTCTGTGAAGATTGTCATCAAGGGAAAGTGAAAGAGAGGAAGATGAGGATGAGGGTTATTTTTTTAATTTATTAAGCTATTCTATGGTAAAATGCTTTTACTCATACTTGTGAGTTCCTTGGTTTAGGATGAAGAGAGGAGAAAGTTGGAACAAGAAGAGAAAGTTTTTTTTTGGGAAACAAACAAGAAAGATATGGGAGAAATTTCTTTCTTTTTTTAGGGGGTCCATTTTTTGGATGAGCTTTGAATGAGATAAGCTGACACGATGTGTATCCTTGAGATGATCATCCAAGCGAAGAGAATAGAGACTGGTCTAGTCGTTGGGCTGGAAAGTTGAAAACATGTTTATACATTATACAGAGAGAGAGAGAGAGAAACTGGACATGTTCATGGATAAAAATCCTTATATTTTTAATCGGCTCTTTGCACTCCTGACGAGCTTATCAGTTGTGAATGAGTTTGCCAAAAAATATTATATATATATATATATTCCACTCCACACATTTTTTCCCACCATTTCATTATGAGGAAGCTGGATAAAGAACAAGAAATAATCGATAGCCTGGAATTTGGAACATGAGAAACTGTCTTGGAGGAATTTTTTTTGGGGGGAGACTACATATGTTGACTAAGGCCAATTGGCAACCATTTATTTTTTGACAAAAAAAGCCTACACAAAAATGTACCGGTACAGATACCTATTTATATAATAAATAAATATTTTCGGAAAACTACACAGCGCCAATATTTTATTCTGAAAATTCTATTCAATCACAAAATAATTAGACCATTTCAGTCCAATTAATTTTACAAAATTCTTTTGTTCAATTTTCCTACAGTAAAATTTAATAGTTAGTTAATAAATGTCAATAAAAAAGTAACCCACAAAATGTGATGCCTCCCCAAAATTTACAACAGCCAACCTTGTTCTGTTTTCACCACAACACACGTGACGACCCTCAAAAAATGTATTTGTGTTTTGTAGGTTGACTACTGTACAAAGTGAAAGTTTGAAAATTAATGAGATTGAATGTAGTTATGAAGTCTCTTCCATATTTGTACATGAAGAGAAAAGAAATGATTTTCAAGTCTCCCAAAAAAATATTCTGGAATGATATGCCATCATGAAAAAGAGAAAGTAAGAGAAAAAAAGATGGAAAACTCGTTGAAGAAAGCGTTACCAATATGGGAAATCCAAACAATTCTCTAAGCGTGAGCGTGTTTTTACAAATGGTTTCTCCAACAGGGGGTCCCTTCAATTTTGTGTCTTTCTACTCTTCCCTCACATGTTCTCTATCTTTTTTCCCCACTTTCACCACATATAAAAAAACGCGTACAGACAATGTCTTACTCATATAATATATTATGACTATTCCACATATACAAAATTTACTAGAGGCATGCGGGTGGGGTAAAGTGTACCAACAATGGGCGAGACGAGAAGAATAAAACAACCCAAAAAAAAACTTCAACTCCAAACCACGACCTCCCTCCAGAATCCAGAATAAGCACGAGCAAAACTGTACAAGCTGAGTACAGAACAGAACCACACACACAGACACACACACAGCCAACCTCTAATCGAAAGGAAGGCACTCTAATCGAAAGCTATATATTTATAGGTGTTTCCTTTCTCTCTCTCTCTTTCTCCCTCACCACAAAAAAAAACACATTGCAAGAACCCCAGCTCAATCTTTCCTCCTTCCGCCTCTGCGTACATTCAGGTTGGCATTGGTTGAAGATTCAAAAGGTAAAAAACGCTTTTTTTACTTGCAGGAAAAAACGTAGAGGTACTAACACAAATTTTTATAAAAAAAAAACAATCTTACAACGTTCACGTTATCCAGGTACACACACAGATACAAGATACTCAACTTGATTTTCTAGACTACAGACACTGCGTAAGGATAATCATGCATCTCAAGACGTTTACGATGGCAAAAGGGTGTAGATTACCAAAAAAAACTAAGAGAAATTATATCTCTAGTCATAAGGGCAAGAACAGAGAGAGAGAGAGACTGTACAGGAGGAAAAAACCATTGAGATCTGTACTAATCGTGAGGATGAACGGTGTGTGTTTGAAAGAATTTTTTTTGAGAGACTGGAAAATCTATAGAAGAGCCATTTGAAAAAAAAGGAAGAAGGATGGACGGTTGTAGATGGTAGTAAAGCAGACAAACTATTGCATATTACATTGGATTTCGTTGAGATCGAATTCAATCTCACAAACCAACGGGAATAGTACAGTTCATGTGTCGTTCAACTCAACCGTCTCATTCCATTCCTCTTCTCCCTCGAATACTAACAAGAGTCTTGTATCTTACTCTCTCTCTCTCTCTCTTACAACATAACTCCCTTTTCTATCCTAATGGAATATGCATAACGTCAAAATCTTTATAGTTTTTTTTTCTCCTCTGTCTCTATTTCCAATTCTGTATCTGTAGCATCATGTACAAGAAAAAAAATGGATATATCTGTAGTGTACACTGTATCAGTAGGAAAAGAACGATGGGAATCTCTCGATCAAGAAAATTTTAGACTGTCTGGATTTCTCTCTCTCTCTCTCTCTCTCTCTCTCTAATATTATGCAACCAGATTCTCTCTCTCAGTGCATAAAAATCTGTGCATGAGAGAGAGAGAGAGAGAGGTTTTGTTTTATGCGTGTGTGTTATCTCAGAGTCATTCTCCCCCAGAGTCAATAACATGTGTATTGATGGTTTGAAATATTATATGGATAGATGTAACTTTATATGTGTACAACCAAGTAACATGAAAATGGTTTACTTTCTCTTTCTTTCTTTCTCCCTCTTTCTCTAACGTTATAAGAAAAAAGACTTTTTTTTACTTTTTTTTCTGTTATGTAATATCTTGATAGAATATGTACAATATTCATCAGAAAATCATTTAGGTAAAAGCACAAAAAGGGGAAGAGGGTGAAAGGAGAGAGAAAGCGTGTTTCAATACAATTTGGTTCCATCAGTTTCAATAATTTTACAGTCCTTTAACTCTTTAACTGTACTACAGTGTCTCACTATTTTCTTTAGTTAGAGACTAAATATAATGCAAATGGCTGATGAATGAATATATATCTGTACATTTCGTCTTTTCCTCATTGCCATTGCCGTTCCCATTGCCCTTGGTAATGGGGCACCCTTTTGGGAATTTTTTTTTAAAAAAAGATTTTTTTTTCACTAAACAATTTTATATCAAGACACAAGTGGCAGAATGGGAAACTTTCTCCTAATCCATTACACAAATCTCTCTCTCTCTCTCTTCGACTGTTGTCTATTAGCCAAGAATTATCTATGGAGGATGTAGAAGAAAAAAAATCCAACTATCTAAAAAGGAGGGGGGTACTTTCACTTTCTTTTCTCCACCATCAACCACTCTATAAAATACTTTATACACGGAGAGAGAAAAAAAAGGGAACAAGTAAAGATTTGGAAATGTTACAACCTAATGGAGATGAAGAGAGAGAGAGAGAGAAAGCTTCAAGCCGCCAGGACAAATACAAACATAAACTGAAGAGGACAGGAAGAGAAAGGATGGCTGTATGTACACGCACACAACCACACACACACATGCACATGGAGATATTATATATGGGTACATGGTCGATTTTTTTTGGAAAAAAAGTAAAAAAAAAAAACCCTCAAGTTTGTCCGTTTGTGGTTGTGGTGCCTCAAGTGGAGAGAAAAAAGCTTTTTGGTTATGCATATGCTATACATAGTTTACAGGGGGTATTTCTATTTCTTTTTTTTTCAAGTGGACTCATGTCCACACACAGAAAAAAAGAGAATAAAAATCGAGGATGGTCGTTCGTTCTAAGACTCAAAAAAAGGAGAGAGAGCTGTAGGGGATATTGATTGTTTCACTCACTCACAGATGAGGAGAAGAAATGTTGATCTCTCTCTCTTTCCTGACTACTGACTGACGAAGAGAGAGAGAGATACCTAGTTTAGTTTTTGTGAGGAGATGCCACTTTCACCAAGGCTAAAAAACATAATATTGACCCATCCCACCCACCTTCTTTTTCATACAGACCCCCACTCTCTGACAAGGTCTCCGAGTTTCTCAACTTTTCCGCCACATACATTATAAATGTACTATTATTATATACTCTCTCCCTCTCCCTCTGATTCCCAATACGAAAAAGAAGACCCTTTTTTTCTGCTTTTACACTCACACACTACAGTGACTACAGAGAGAGAGATGTACCTTTACAAAATTTATATGTATAGGAAAGTATTTTTTTTAGCCATACTTTTTTTTTGTATCAATTCCCTCCTTCAAAGTTTCATGGGGATTCTCCTACACTTACGTTCCCCTCCCTCTTCTTTTTTTTATATTGTTCCAATATGACCCTGTCTCTTTCCATTAACATTATTGTATCAAGCTACGGGTCATCGGGCACTCTAGTCAGAGTCCCATTTTGTGTGTATCATGTACATGTTTGTTGTGTTGTGGTCCAAGTTTTGAAGGAAATGAGCAAAAAACTTTTTTGAGCGTGTCTTGCTGTATTAATTCAATTATATTTTTATTAGAAATTGATGGAATTTTATTTTGTCCATTTTTGTACTTCCTTATTTTATAAGTACAACTCAAACAATTAAACTGGGAAAGTTTGCACGTTAATTGACAATCGAGTATG
Source organism: Arrhopalites spinosus (assembly GCA_034700945.1). NCBI lineage: Eukaryota > Metazoa > Arthropoda > Collembola > Symphypleona > Arrhopalitidae > Arrhopalites > Arrhopalites spinosus. Next base: position 73,443 of record JAQIVZ010000206.1, on the reverse strand, counting down.
GGTAGTTAGTATTGTAATTGACATAGTTGAAAAGTATGAAAAGAATTTTTTCATTACAAAGTTTAATTTCAATTAAGTTCTAATGCCAATTGTTTTTATGCGGATATTACTTGACATTAAATTTTAATTGAAATTCAGGAGTATTTAATTGTAATATTAAAATTTATAAAATGTTTTCCTTACAATTTAGTAGTCTTAAGTATAAACGTCAATAAATTAAAAGAAAATTATTTTGGAAAGTTCATTTAACTTTAAATTTGAAGTTAAAAACAAGTTTTAAAAAAAGAAATTTTGAACTTCAACTCAAAATTTCATTTTGAAAGGCTCAAAAAAAAAATTATAGGTAGGTCATCATCTCCATCTTTGTAAAGATTTTTTTTGTTACACTCACATCTTTTCTTTTAGTTTAAGAAAAAGGGAGAAAGGATCTTCTCTTTAAGGTACTTTCACTTTCCCGTGTCTGTTTTCTCCCTCTCTCTCTCTGTCTTTGTGTAAAGAGAAATTTGTTGGTATAAATTTTTATTTGACCATTTTAAGGGTTTTTTTCTCTTTTTCTACATTGTTTCACCAAAGTGGAAAAAAAATCATCGTAAAAATGGGTCCCTCCTTCATCGAGTGAGACACAAAAAAAAGAGATATAAAAGAGGACAGGCGGAAGTAGGAACATGTGAACACTTGACAATTTTTTCTCTATCCATTCCATTACCATTGCTATATACTTAAATAAGTTTTCTCAAGTTTTTTTTCTCTTTTCTTTGGAATGACTGCCCCTGCATTTGCACTCATGGTCCTTCTTGTCGTCAGTTGAGCTCATAATACACATCATTGACAAGACACAGACACAGAGAGAGAGAGAAAGCGAGAGAAAACCATATTACACGAAATTTTCCTTTCTTTCACCTTGACTTAGACTCTCCGCTTGTAACATCTACAATCCACAGACAAGAGTTTTCTCCAGGAGAAAAGGGTGCCAGAAAAAAAAGATATAAAATAATAATGGCCGTTTGTATTTGTCTCTACTTTTGTATGGAATAGGGAAAGGGTAAGATAGTGGCCATTTCTTGACCACTATCGTCTTAGCATCCTCAGTGGCTCGTCTTGTTAGAATCTTCTCTTTTTCTTTATATTTACAGTGAAAAATATATAGTGATACTTTTTTTTACTAGACACGCAAAGGACGAGTGTTACTTAAGGTCACGACAATACCAGGAAATTTACTCGAAAAGCACTTGGGACTATTCCGGGGTTCCACTTGAGTAGCCGCCCACTTGCACCGGGTAACAAGGAAGTCGGGATAGACAAAAAGTCATCGTATTTTCCCCCCTCTCTCTCTCTCTTTGTGTGTTTGTAGTATCTGTAGGAGAGAGTAAGTTGTAATGGTGACAAAAATGTCTGAGAATAAAAAAGGTTTGACTTGCATCAGTCTTTAATGTTCAGCCTGTGTATCTGTATAGGAATAAAGGTCAAAATAGAATAAGTTGACAGAGGATGACTGCATGCTTTACAAAGTATTTTTTTTTGGGTGTCCCATGTGTCATTTTTTGATTTGATTAATTTTTCAGTTTTTTTTTCAAAAAAAAAACCTTCATGTATGTACACAAATGATAGTGATGAGAATGAGGGTGAGATCAAAATGTCAGTCACACTCACACTTTTGTCTCTCCCCCTCCCTTGTCTCCTGTCTCATCATGTTGACTGTCATGCCCTACACTTTTTCAATTGTAGACTCCTCTCTCTTCCTTGACAAACTTTTTGAGACAAATGACATACATCTCTCCCAAACTCTTAATTCAATGTGTGTAGGCTGATGGAATTGTTATTAAACAAAAAGTTTTACATAGTCCTTTTGTTAAATTAATTATTCGAAATTGTGGCAATTATTTCTTGGAAATAATTTCCCAATTAATTTTGACAAACTACAAAATACAAAAGTATCAATTCTTGGAAATTTATGATTAAATACACAGTAAAGAGGAAAATTAAATTTGTGCAATCTTGTCTATCAAAAATTTTGCTTGTTTTTTCTAAAAATATACAGGGCGGGTCATACAAAAACTCAGTTTGCTTTGAGTTGAAAAATAAAGAAAGGGAGGCCCTTGACTAGAAAATTGTATTAGAGTTTTTTTTCCACAGACAGTGAAAAAATTGGGATACAGGATAAACCTGGTTTTGATAGATAAGACCACATTTAGGTTGAAAATATTGCTTGAATTATCTTGACAAGACACAAGTCTCCATGTAGAAAATGGACTTATTGCTGTGAAAGAGAGAAAAAAAGGGGGGATAAAGTCATGATTCAAAGAGAGAGAGAGAGTATATATAAGACCCCTCTAATAATTTCGTTAAAAGAAGCTTAAGTCTTCATGGTAAACAAGATGACATGGCCCCTGACTTGACTAAAGGTACCTTAGTCCAAATGGTGAATTTTCTTTGTGTCGTGAGAAACAATCTTACATCACCTCACACTCCCATCCTCCCGTGCGTGAGAGTCAAGAAGCTAGTGCTCTCTCTCTCTCTCATATAAATTTTTATTTATACTAAAAGACACCACATATAAAATGGTCCTCAAACACGCAGTCTGTTACCACACATACATACACACTCTTCCAACACACTTGTGAAGATGAAACAAGACTTTTTTCCTTCCTGAAATTCCCTTGTCTTTGGATTGGAAAGCTCCCCCACTATATTTGTGTGGAGACAGAGGAGGAAGGAGAAAGTCAAAGATTAAGGAGTGTACTCTCAAGTGGTGCACATGGGGGAAAGAAGAAAATGGAACTGTGGACGGTTTGTGTATGTTGGGAGTTGAGAAAGTAGGGAGAGAGAGCATGTAAAGAAAAAAAGTGGGGGGAGGAATGGCTTTGTTATAGAGCAAAGAAGAACAAGTAAATCACTTGTAATGAAAATCGCGCCCTTTCCTCCCGGCATTACAGTACCAGCACGACCCAAATTGGCACTTGCGACTTCTTCATTTACAGTAAACCGTCCTCACATTTATCATTCTAAGACTTATTCGTCACATATTGAGTCACTCCATTTCCCCAATCCATTGACCATTTCTTCCTTATCTTGTTTCTCTTTTACTGTCCATAATTATTACCCTCCATTTTTATTCATTGTACAATGTAGTACAATCATTGTACTACCAACATTTACGTAGTTACAAGTACCAGTATCAATTTTAGGAAATGAATTGAATTACAAATTTCAAGTTCTAGTTCTAGTTTAAAAAATTAATTTACGCCCACAAATGATCACAGAAACACGGAAGTCATACATAATAAAAGATGAACAATGCACATTTTATGATTTTAGCAGTCAACACAAAATATGAAATATATGACCAGGTGTCTAATTTAAAAAAAATATGAACAAGTGCAAAATATTCTACATTTAATTATTTCCCCCTACAAAAAACGTTTTATGTTTGTACATAAGTAAACATATGACGAATAGACAAACATGTATGTATGGAAATTATTAGCACAGATTTGAGTATCATATTCTCCTGTACAGTAGCATGTACGAGTAGGTTACGTACACTTGTATCGTTCTGGTTCAACAATTCTCTCATTTAAAGTATGATGACATTTTTGTATAACATGACTGTATCTGTATTATTAACTTTTACGAGAATTTATATTCCATTTTAAATTGTCTATTAAAAGTTCACTCACTTCTCTCTCTCTCTCTCTGTATGTACAGGTCTACAGATAGAAAAAGGAGACGAGTGCTCGAATGGAGAGTCACAGAAATAAATTTTGGGAAAATGAATTCAACTTTTGTACCCTTTTTGTAATAAAAAATGTAAGTGGCCATACAAAAGGGTGGGGTTAGGATAAACATGAACAATTGTCGCTTCTTGTCATTCAACAACAAAAAATGGCAATAGCAGCATCAGGCATCACGAACCGATATCCCCTCCATTATCCTCAATCCTCAATTGTTTGTTCATGGAGTAGCGAGCACATTGAAGAGCAAAAGTTTTACAAAATGTAGAGAGAGAGAGAGAGAGAAGAAAAATGACAATTTTAGGGATAAAAACAAAGGATATAGGGAATTTAGTTAAATTCATTAGCATTAGATTGTACAGTAAATGTTTGTACTATTTTGCATATCTCTACCTCAGTCTAATATCCTTGGGGGTTTACTCTCTCTCTCTCTCTCTGCGTGTTGATACTTTTGTGTTATATGTAATAGGCAAACATTGTGTATACGTTATAATGAATTTTGACGTGTTATTTGCTCACCATTGCACTGATATCGTATCGTCTAATGTGACAGTTAAAATGAAAAACTATTGACCATTTTTTTAACGTATAGGCACATTATACTCGTTGCACGACAAGGACTAGAGAGAGAGAGAGAGAGATTAAAATAACATGTAAATAAATTCCTGGCGTTGAGCATGTCCCCAAATGGATTTAGTTAGAGTTGGGTTATTGGAATCGGAAACATATTACTACCTTCCTTTATAAATAGAGTTGTCATGAGCAAATCATCAAAAAACTAAATTTATGTTAATTTTACTCTCCTCTTATCTTCTAATCCTTACAACAGCAATGAGCCGAGAGCAGCAAAAATCAACATCACTTCACCCAAGGCACGACTGCTAGGTCAAAGTCATAAACTTTGTGTGAGTTTTCCTTCTCTCTCTCTCCTTGTGTGTGTGTTGTGATATTTCCATTTCAATATCAAAGTTAAAATATATTGTAGACTGAATTTTAAATTATTATTATTTTAGTTTTAGTTTTCAACAATTTTTTCCTTTGAATTTCTTTAAAAAATAAATTTTGAATAGTTTTGGAAAAATAACTAGAGAGAGAGTGTATAAAATTTAAAAGAATTTTTGAAAAAAGTGTTTACATGCTTATTACACGAACTCTTTTATTCTACATAGAATTCAGCATTCAGTTTTTAGTGATAATATTAATTAAAGTGTACACAATGGGTAAAGAAATGGTTGCAAATTCAATTGGAATTAAAAAACAGGGACTTAAAAAATCAGAGAATTGGAAATTACAAGAAGAATTGTTTAGTAAGTTTAAATTTAACATTTCATTTAAAATTGTAATTAATTCTATAGTGTACATTGTATACATAATAAATAATTGAGGCACTTTTTTGGACGCACAAATTTAACTCATGATGGCTCCAGTATTATGTGATGAATTTTATTTAAATTATCATAAAATAATTAATGTGTAGAATCTAATGGGGAGCAAGATGTCATAATTAGTGATACATGGCAGGTCATAATACTAAAACTAGAGCCATTATGAATTAAACTCGTGCGTCTAAAAATGTGTTTCCATTGCTTGATCTGAAAGTGCATAAAAATTTATAAATATTCTGTCTATTGTAAAACATTTAAGATGAGCAATTAAATGCTGAACCATGGTCACCATCAAAATCCGATTTCGATTCTCTCATTGGTAAAAAATACTTGATACAAAATAAATTAATAATAATTTTATATTAACTTTGTTGTAATAATTATATTAGACGAGCAATGTGTGGTTGAGCATGAGCTTCATAGGGAAAAGATGAAGAATGAGGTTAGAAAATTATTTTTGTTTATACAAATAAAAGATAAGATAAAAAATTATATATGACTCCACTTTCAATACTTTTTTTAAAAACTGAGATTATGTACACGAGTAGGAATTGAAAAAGGAAGTGTTGCAGTTCAAAAAACAGATAAGGATGCTCAAAAAAACTACAATGAAATTGGAAGAGGATCTACGTAATGAAAGAAAGTATAACGAGTCCATTACTCTCAAGGACGAGACTATTGCTGTGAGCTTTAATTAATTTTTTCAACTTAATCTCTTCAAAATGTTTCTTAATGAATGATCTAATCCCACGGAGGTTGTGTATTAGTCTAAGAAATATTTTTTTAATTTGCTCTTTATTATTAATCAAATGTATACAGGCTTTGGAGAATCACAGTTTATTGCTCAAGGCTGAACTTGAGATATTAAAAAAGGTGGGTATTTTATTTGTTAATTTTATATTAATTAAAATAAATTGCTCAATTAAATTACATATTTTATAGGGTCAACCGAGCAAAAGTTTGACAAATGGAAACCAACCAATGTCATTACCACTCACATCACCAGGAACAAAATTACCACCAAAATCACCACCAAAATGTGAAATTAATAATAATGATTCTCCTCCTCCTCCTCAACCTCATCCAAAAGTTAAACGGAGAGTTTCAGCCATTTCACAATTGATTCAGGTAAACAAATTAAATGTCATTTAATTTAATTTTCTTTAAAATTAATTTCACATAATTTTGAAATTATGACAGGGGTTTGAACAAGCTGCTATTGCAGAAGCCAAAGCATTGGAATCTTCAAGAAGGAAAACTATTCAACCTTTTTATCGAGCTAGTTTATAAAAAAACGTATTTATTTTGTCATTTGTCATGGCCAACTCTTCAAAAATTATACATAAATTTAATGTGTAATACAATACAACTTTTTCAATTTTTTTTGAATTCACAAAATCTTCTTTTAACTTTTTTTTTGTACATTTTTACAATTAGAACGAGATACAAAAATAGTATTAATTTTTTAGTCTTATTTAATAATTAACATGTACAGGAGTCTGTACTACAAACTACGCACAAAATGAGTTTTTTATTGCCACTAAACTCTACACAATTTTTTAACTTAACTTTAAATTAAATTACGCACACTAAAGTTTAACCTCTCTCTCTCTCTCTCTCTCTCTCTATTTCTCATGATTATTTAATTAGTAAAAGAAACTTATTAAATAAAAATTAAATAAAATATGAATCCAACTTTTATTTTTTTCTTATCCCTTAACAAACAAACTCTCACAGCAAAAAAAGGTCAGCGGTTTGCTTTTTTTTCTTTTAACTTGTACTTTGTAATTAAAAGCTGATAAGTTGGACAACTTTTTAAAAAATGAGAGTTGCTTTTTGAGAATTTATCCGTATTTTTTAATTAATTTCATCAATAATGAAAATTTTAATTTTACTCCTGACTTTGACTCTTGAAAACTTTTTTAAAAATCTAAATGATAAAATATTCCAATACAAACTAATATTATTGTACTAGGTATTTACATAATATTTGACTAAATAATTAACTGATAAATTTCATTTTCTTGATATTTTATTATTTAATGTATTGTAAAATCAAAAAATTTATCGTGGTCAATAATAATAATTAGTTTCAAAAAAAATGTTCATTTTTTGATGAAAATGGCAGCAACCGTCATTTAATAATAAACAATTTGGATTATTGTGAAAAACTTTTTCCATCAATAATAATAAAAAAAGAGAGGGAGAGAAAGTATCAAGTATGTAAAAGTTCATCTCAAACTTAGTTTCTTATTGTAATACCTGGAACTGGATCAAAATATTAAATAAATTGATTATAAAAAAAAAACATTGGCCATCTCAAAAAAAAGCTTCTCTCAAAAAAAGTTGTTTGGCCTATTCAACTCTTAAAAGAATTAGTCTCAAGGCTACTCTACCGATAATAACAAAATATAAAGAGTAGATTAATCAAGTTAATTAATTGAGATGGAGCACATAAATAATAATAGGGAAAGTATCATTGTCAGCATCTTCATCACTAAGAAAGATCTATTGTATATGTGTATGTTTTAGTATGTACATACCTATAAAATTAACGTATATAATAATACACATAAAACATATGCACGACACTCCATGAATGTCAAAGAATCTCCAACCGTTACAACTTATCATTACACACACAATCCTCCTCCTCTGTGTGGTCCTTTAAAATCTTTGAATGTGGTCTTTCGTCCCTTTTTTGGGAGACAAACTTTTTTTTGAAATTTGTATTCAAGCCACATAAGTAATTTCATGTTTTAATTTCGTTTTGAATTAAATTAAAAAGAGATTTTGGGTCACACAGGGGAAAAGGTTAGCACAGTGTCTGTCTCTCTGTTGGTTAATTTTTGAGAGAGAGAGATAAAGAAAGCATGTGCTACGTGAAAGGAGAGAAAGAGAGAGAAAGTTAGGAAGAAAATAGTCGAGGACGTGGGGCACAGAGAGAGAGAGAGAGAGAGAGAGAGAGAGGAGGATACAGTTTTATATAGTGAGACTAACATGAAGAGCCTTGTCTTTTTCCCTTTCAACCTCTGAATGATTAATGAGGAAAGGGCCTTTTCCGATTGCCTGAATGTTTCAAACCCTGTAAATGCATACAAGAATAAAAGTGGAAAAGGAAGTGATAGGATGGCAAGAGGATTTATTTTTGCGTGTCTCTCTCCTTTAGTGTGCTCAGCTGCCTCCTTACTTAGGCCAGCCTTCACATCCTAAAGGAATACAAGACTTTTGAAGAGACAAAAGGAAATTTTCTGTTGATCATCAAGAGTGGACTCTAAGAGAGAGAGAGAGAAAAGAAAAAAGAAAAAAATTCACCAAATGTGGATTTAGACATGAACGTCCATCCCTTCAGTTTCATCAAGGATGAGACAAAAGAGCCAAATTATGTGACCAAAAAAAACTCCTCCAGCACCACCACCACACACTCTCTAAGCAAGGATATAATGTATAGTGACATTCCAATCACAAGTGAGATGTCCGTGGCCAAGTTGTGTATTTTAGGCTATAGCCCCTCTCTCTCTCTCTCTCTCTGTTTATTTACAGAGTCGTCTGTCGTTGAAGTTTTGTTTTTATATCTCTATCCAGTCGATAGAGAAAGAGATGAACAACAAGAGAAGAGGAGAGACTCCTCGGATGTTGTACAATCAACTTTGTCTCTTGCTTATGTAAGGAATAGAGTAGAGATAGACTGTCCATTTGATGAAACCTTATGGAGAGTGGAGGATGAAATGATCAGCCCCTATCCAAAAAAAAAAATATTATTTTTTTCAGAGGCTTTACCCACTTCAAGCCTCTCCTCCCACACACAGGCATTAGACATTGGATCCATAGAGTAGAGTGAATCTTGTCCTCATTCACGCATTCATATTTAAAAGCAGGGAACCATAAAGCGTCACGAATACACAAGACAAAACACTCTTCCCTTTTCCTTTCTTGTTTCCTCTCTCTCTCTTGTAGAAACCCTCCCCTCCTCCCCCCTCTCGCCTCTTTCGAATTGCAATGATCATCCCAAAAAAACCAAAGGGAATTCTCCCGCATGCTTGCATCTTGCATACTTTACTTTCAACGCATAGACGTGAATGTAATGAACTAGGCCACAAAATGAGTTGTGCCATATACTAAAGAATGTACATTTATGTCGGGCTTTCTCTCCTCATTTCCTTGAATCCATCTACACCCACCCTAACAAGTGGAGAATAGGGTTGGGTGTTTACATGAGGAGAGAACAAGGAGAGTACAGGCACAAGGCCTGTACTTTCTTGTGTCTCTCTCTTGTGTAGAATTCATAATTTTCAATCGATTTCTTCTCACTGGTCATGTACTTGATATTCCTCTAAGTTTCATATGAATGGCTTTACCATCACAAGATCATTAGGGAATTTCCTTTAGCCCTTCTACACAATTTTATTTATGTTTTTTTTTTCTCTACTTCTTTCCCCCTGTAAGCTCAAGGATGTGGAACAAATTATCTTTGCTAGTCATTAGGTCTATCATTCATTTTTATCTGTGTACTACATTACATGGCTTATTCTCACTTTCTTTCTATTACTTTCTCTTTCTTATCTCTTCCTGGTTCCATTAATTATACCTCATCATTTTACTTTACTCTTCTTCAATTCTTGACTTTCACCCATTTAATTTTGACATCTCTCTCTCTCTCGATAGAAATTTCACCTTTGACTCAAATCTTCAAAATTCGTTTATAATCTATTACTTTTTATCTTAAAGGTAAAAAAAGGTTTTACAATTAATTGAACCTTGGTGAGGTTATCTGTCTTAGAAAATAAGGAAGTAGAGGAGAAAGCAACAGCTAAATTTTGTACTAGAGAAAATTATCTGCAGTATTTTAGAGAGAAAAGGAGATACACAAGAAAAAAATTATATTCTCGTTGACTTTTGTACCCCCATACATTTCAACTACACTACACATCCCACATGACCATGTACATGTATGGCCACACTTTTTATGACTATAGAAAGTTATCCAGAAAAAAAACAAAAAAAGTGTAGGAGGGTGAAAGTACAGTGTAGAGAGAGAGAAAACCAGGTAGCAAGAGCAAGTGAAAAAAAATACTGTATGAAAATAATAGTAGTCAAGTCAGGAAGGAAATTTTTAATAAAAAAAAGAGAGAAAGTTACAAGCTAACTTTCTCAAGTGTGTGTGTTCTCGTATTTATGGTCTACAGTCTACACAAAGTAGTTTAACTTTTTTTTCTTTAAAAAAAAAGAAAGTCTGAGGTTAATCCACATACTGCTGACACGCAGAACACCAAGAGAGTGAACGCGTTTTAAATAACATGATGTTTTTCAGTTTATGTGCGTGCACTTTTCATACGTCTCAAGAAGAAAAAAAACAACATTTTTTTTGAAATAATGCGACGAGGGTGTATTTAAGCATGCAATATTCAATACTTTCACTTTTTTTCACTTGTAATAAGATGCTCCGCTTTCACATGCCTCCATGCAATCAAAACTGTTTGTATCTACCTTGTGTATTTATGTTAGACTTGTTTCAAATGGGTCTGCAGTCTCCGTCATGGAGACTGAATGATGAAATGCCGTCTAATTAAATGACGGGGGTTGTATTTAGTCGGAAATGTTTAAATAAAACTTTCTCTCTCTTGCTTTCTTTATACAAAAAAAAGAGATGAGTCTATAAAATAGAAAGTTTTTATATGAAAGACGTAAAGTGTATTATGACCGTGAGAATGTTAATCAAAAACACATTCACATTGTGGACTCGTACACAATACAAGTGAGAGACTCTTATTTTTCTCCCTGTTGTGAATGGACCCAGAAAACTCTTTTCTTATCTCCAATGTGGCGTACAGGCTATCTCTCCAAAAAGCTTTTCTTTAAAGAAGCTAGCTCCACTAGCACACTGTACAATGTATCTCTGAGCATAGTTTGTTAGCTGCAATTGCAGATTACATGATTCATTTCATGGGCCTCTTTTTTCTGTATTATTTGGAAAGAGAAAAGAAAGGAGAGAGAGAGAAAGAGGGGCAAAAAATTGTATAGAACAAGTTTACGATGTAACTTTGTTTGAATTAACGTTGGGTTTGGAATGGTTAGAAGAGCTACAACATTATATGTATATAAATTCTATTACACCATTATGTTCCTTGTCACTAGTTAGAGAGAGAGAAAAATAATGTCTTGGTCTCTCAAGCTCATCTTGACTGCCCTTGGAGTTGGAGTAGGAGAAACAAGGAGGAAAAAGAGAGAAAATGTGAGATGAGAAAGTCATTTAGAAAGAAAAAGCTCTCGTACAATGTAAAGAGAGAGAGAGAGAGAGAGAAACTATGCCAACGTCGAATTATTCAGACAATTCAGAGCAAGTGGCAAGTGCCTATGTGTATAGTTGAAAAAAAAACAGGGAAGGGGAGGAGGAAGGCTATAGAGTCATTTGAAAAAAGGAGCAAGAAATGTTCATTTTTCGAGAGAGAGAGAGTCAATGTTCAACTTTCACCACGTTGATCTCTCTCAGATTTTACAGTTACTTAATGAGACTTTTTTTTAAACAAGAACAAGACTCCTCCCTTCATAGAGTTTTGAAAGAGAAAAAAAAGAGAAAGTCAGAGAAAGAATAATTCTTTTTTTGTATGTACAGATATTCACAATTATTTCTATTTGGCCCCCCACAAAAAAAAAAGTTTCATGACTATGGGCATCTCATGTGAATGTTTTTTCAAGAGATGGGTAACAGAGAAGAGTCCTGGAGGAAAGTTTTTCTTTTACGTTTAATGGAAATGCCCATTCTCCCTTCCTTTTGTCTTGGTCTTGGTACAAGTGCAAGAGAGAGAGAGAGAGAGAGAAAAAAATGCTATTCTCACGGTTTCATATCAACATGAAATTCTTCTTTTCTTTTGTGAGAGTGTGTATAGGAGCATGGGGATTTGATGGGGAAAAATCGGCACAATCCAACTTACGTCTATGTCTAAAAGTTACAAGACATTGTACAAGATGGATACATACATACAGAAGGAGGTACAGTATAAATAAAGAAAGCTAGTTATATAGTTGACTAGAATGCTACATATGAAGAGAGAGACTAGTAAAGTATTAAAGATACTTTTCTTTTGACATATTCTAGTCAATTACGTGACATTACGGTCATATCCAGTATTTGTCCCCCAGTTGTCGTTCACTTCCTCTTTCTTACATTATTGTTGCGTCCTGACAATAACGGATTTTTTCTCCCTTTCTCTCTATTTCAACCTTCTCTCATTCCCCTTTCCCTTACATCACCCAGTTTTTTCTCTTTTTTTTCTATGAATCTAGAACATTCTTATTGACGGAAGAGATGAGATGAGATGACGTAGAGGAAGAATAAGCAAGAAGTTAAACTATACGATGTGTAACCTCATTCTAGGACTTACATTAGACTATTCACTCTTATCTGTTTTATCCTCATTTTATATGCCGCTGTCCGTCATAAAATGTCCCAATTGGAATCCCAATTGTATTTTGACAATTCTTTTCATTTTTCTGAATACTATTACTTATACTAAGGAAAATTTATAGATGACAATTCAATTTAATTAAAATCCTTTCGTTATATGTATAATATTTTTAATTAAACTGGGTTAATTAAACTTTAGCAAATGATTTAACTTTCGACTGTGAAATTTAATTAAATATTTAATTCTTCAATTTTATTTAATTGTCATCATTATATATAGTAATTTTTAATTATTGTTGTGATAAAATCTACATGATATTTCTAGTCATTTTTGTTAAATTAAAAAATAAATAATTTTCTCGTTTTTTCCCTTTTCTTTCACAGACTGACACATATATAAAAATAAAACAAATTTTTTTTCAAGTTTATTAGCTTCATTTAATCCTCCAATATATTTTTTTTCAAGGACTTGGTAACTTCATGTGAAAAGTAAGTCAATCGACTGAATGAATCATGTTGAAATGTGTACATAGTTAACTATACAAAAAAAAGATAACTGTAGAGAGAGAGGGGGGAACTAAAGAAAAACTCATTTAACTTGAAACAACTTTTTTGATGAGATCAAATATCAGAGCAACTGTATTATTATACATGAACTCATATAAGAAAAAGTCATGTAATGTACTTCTATTGGTTCTTGTGTCAAAAAAAAGGTTTTTTCTTACCCAAAAAACTCCGAACTAAGATTGAAACTTTTCCTTTTGTGTCCAACTTGTTCCCACTTGGTTCACATATGGACACTAAATGAGTGTACAAATTAGTTTGTAATGTTTGCCAATTCGTTTTTCAACAAATATTACAATAGCCCTTCCCCCATCTCCATTCCCAGTTGAGTGTACAGTGCCAGTGCATAGTGTGAAATAAATTGAGTACAGTTTCTCAAAAAATCTCTATATGAAATACTTTCCCTAAATCTTATAAAGAGAGAGAGAGAGAGAGTGGTCCTTTCTCCAAGGAGGAGAAATATTTTGGTGGTACTTGAATGGTGAAAGTAAAAGTGCCAAGAATTCTAAATATTTTCTCCTTCAACCCCCTTCCCTCTCTCTCTCTCTTATGTCTAGTATATGTTCAAAAAAATAACTTGTTCAATGGACTAAAACACTTTGCTGCCTCATCTCTCTCTCCTTTCACAATTTTTTATTTTTCAACTTTCCCCAAAAAATAGTTTACATTTTTCTCCCGGATCAAGTCAACTTTTAAAAGAAAACTAGGAAAAAGAGATATATATAAATATTACATATATTCAAAAAAAAACTATAGCCATTGATTCAACATTGGCAAGAGAGAAAAAAATTGTATACACATAGATAGACATAATATGGCTCCACTAATCTGATGAAGCTATAAATTTAAAAAGAATTTCAAACTCGTATCATTTTACATGAATGACTGTGAGAACTTAAGAGAGAAGAAACGTTAAATAAGATAGTCATCGTTTCTCTCTCTCTCTCTCTCTCTCTCTTATGATTCTCTATTTCTCTTTTCCAAGGATTTACTATAAGTCACCCAGTCCTTCCACTGACAGTTTTTGATGGGAAATTGTCGAAAAGAAGAGGAGGAAAAAAAATGCAATGGAAGGAACGCATAAACGTAAATTTTCAAGCAAGGGGAAATCTTCAAGAAATCCGCAAGTACATTTGGAAAATGGTCTCAAAGTAAAAAAAGAGGATGAGGAGGAAGAGGGGGGAGGAGAAAGATAGAAAAAAATCGCCAATTTAATACGTTTGGCGCGTAATGCGTCTCGCCTAGACTCCATTTCACTGTTGGTTAAGCAAGGAAGGGTCTATAGACAGTCTCTTTGACTATTTTCTTTTCCCAATGCAATGCATGACCTAACAAAAGAAAAAGAGAAGACTCTTTTGAATGAAAAGAAGAGCGAAGAGGAGGAGGAGGGAGGAGGACTTTAAGAGTACCTTGTGTGATAGTGACATTTGAAATTTCTATATCATTTTAATGTAATACTATGTAAATTCAAAAAAAATATCCTCTCTCTGCCTCACTTGTCAACCGTACCATGGCCATGGATGTCATATGTACATATACAATTGTTTATGTATGTCAATCCAACTTGCAAAAATGAGGATAAGAACTAACCCATCTTTCTCATTGGACTTGAAATGGGAAACTGGGAGAGAGAGAGGAAGAAAAAATACTAACCCACTTTTTTTGAACAAAAAAAATGAACTATGCTTTTGATTTTACTCTTCTATCTCTATACATATATATATTATAGTTACTTTTCTGAAAGCTTTTTTGGTCCATAAATAGAAATTGACGATATCTCCCATTCCATATTACACAAAGTTCAATTTAATGGCTAGAAAAAAAAAGTTATATAAGAGATTACATAACTAAAAGCTATCTGTACGAGAACCAAAAAAGTGTAGCCAGTAGCCAGACAATTCCTCTGACTTGTGAGTATGTACTACACCTTTGTTCTCTTCTGTGAAAAAATTAAGATGAAAAAGAAAAGTGGGGTGGAAAGAGTCATTGAGTAAAAATTAAGGAAAAAAAGCAACAACAAAGCCCAACAGACTTGTACTCGTATCCTCATGTCATGGATATAGTTGACAGGGAATGTCTTCAACTTTTTTTTTCTTTTTGAGTTGTTATAGTTACACTACACTGACGATGAGAATGTCTCCAGTATAGTACTTTCTCTTTACTCTCTCTTTTTTTTCCTTATCAAACTATCCATGTTTCCATCATTTCTTGTCCCATTTTCTTGAGACTTTTTTTACACACACACACATATAGCTTTCTCCTCTCTTTCTTTTTTGGTCTTACTCTTTACTTTAACATTCAGGGAGTTGGATGAAATGAGTGCGTAAACTGGATGAATTTTTTTTGTAGAATTATAATACATTTAGAAAGTTTGTCTTAAACAAGAGGGAAAACCGTAGAGAGAAGAAATTCTAAAATGAAACGAAAAAAAGGAGAAAGTAAGTCTTCTATTTAAAATTTTACATGGTCATACTCGTAGTACGTAGTACGAGCATGTGTGTAAAAAATGTATTTTTTAACATGGCTAAAAATACTAGAAACAAATGCGTCTTGTTAGTCTCAAATTTTACAAAGTGACACACACTTTTCATTTTTTTTCTGGATACTCCATACACACGGCATGGTGTGGATCCGGATGGGCTGAAAAAAAATAGGAGGGGATTTTGCACAAGCCGTCGTCTAAGTGATGACTACAATGTGCAACGTCTTGTGAATGTAAAAAAGGTTTTTTTTTGAAATTTTTTCTAAACATGACATGGCGATCACCTAGACGACACTTGACTTCCAAATACTTGCAACGTGTACATTGTACACGTTGGCAATAGTGAAAAGACATACACATGTACAAAAAGAGAGAGAGAGGGAGCAATTAATTCGGTGGAGAAAAGAAGAAAAAAAGGGGAAGAAACGGATCACAAAGAAAAAAGACAGACAAACACATGCACATAGAGACACAATTTTTTTGCAAGATGTGCGTTTTCTTCTGTCATAGCCAATTAGAGGACATCCACTTGGTAAACGCTTGATGTTCATGCTAACTTTCATTAGGTTGCCAAGACCTTAAGTTACTTTCTCTTTCTCTTTGTGTGTAGTCTATTGTAAGGTTGTAAACAAGCTTTACAGCTTCTTTCTCCATCTGCTTCTTCTGTCTTCACCACATCTACAAACTTGAGGCTTTCACTTGCAGTAGTCAGGGAGAGAGAAGAGAAAGTCCTGTGAATTTACTTGGTTTTTAGATGGTCAAGAAAGAAAAGAAACAGAGAAATTGTTATATAAAAAAATACTCTACTCCATGCTCCTTGTACCTTATATGCCTTGACTTTGGCTTTGGCTCCATGCAAGGAAATCATAAGTTAACTTTTCTCGGGGTCTTTGTCCATTTCCTCTTCCTGTTTGTTCTCTCTCTCTCTCTCTTTTCCCCGGCCTCTCTTTACTCGCTATTTTTTTCTTCTTGGTTCAAATGGAAGAATAACTAAGAGAAAATTGTAAACGACTCTCTCCGCCCTCTTTAAGATTGTGTAAAGTAATCAGACACAGACACATGACGAGGCCTAAGACTCATTGTTTGTCTACTAAAATACACATAAATATTATTATGGACTATTTATTTTCATTCTTGAATAAAAATAGCATGGGAAGTAGAACTACAGCCCTTACATGGTTATGATGATAAGAAACTCTCTGTCTGTGATCCTCCCTTACATTTAAATTCATGACTATTTTCTTTTAATGTTTATTTAAATTTAAAGTGAAAGAGGGGCGTGGGAAGGTTTGTATAAGCAGAGGAAGTGGACCCAGTATCAGCAATAAGCTTTTCGTGGGATGATGAACAATTTTTAGAATAACAATCTTAACCATTCCCTTATACACTGTACACTGTACAGATACAACTGGGAAGAAGGACTCAAAGATGAGAGACGCCTTCAAAAATTATTTTCTCACATTGTGTTCAAGGCTATGGCTTAAGGGAGAAGACTTTTTGTTGTACCAATCTACAAAATAAAATAATAAGACTAATTCTTCAAACTTAAATGACTGTACACATGGGAGTACGTGTCTTTGTAGTGGGACTGGAGAAAGTGAGAGAGAGAAAGCAAGAGAATAATAATTGATGTATAAAATTATATTCCAAGAAACAAGAAGAAAGAAATCGTCGAGCATATTGTACAAATAAACTTGTCTACTTTCTTAGTGTGTTTTATGTTATTGCTGATTTTACTTTGAAATTTGAGCTGGGAGGGAATTGGCTTCTCTGAATATTTTGCATAGGCTAAGCTATTTACTTGTATCTTATTGTTATCTTATACAATCTACTATTTAAGTTTCGTCTAGTTTTCTTAACACAAAATGCGTATTTTTTTAGTTTGTTTTATTATTTTTATACATTTGTACACGCAAGTTAAAAACAGAGCCATTGTTTTCAATAATCTTTTGTCAACAAATAATATTATTAAAGAAACATTGTCAAAATGACAAAAAATAGAGAAAAGATTATCAACAAAAAAATGTTTTTGTGTTCTTTTAAAAAAAAGATTATGCTAATGAAATGGAAATGAATAAATCACACAATTGAAAGCAGAAATAAATACAAAAATAGATGAAAAGAATTAACGAGATAAAGTTCAATAAATTCCTCTTCATCTTGTTATGTACACATAAAAAAACAACAAGTAGAATATGAGAAGAGAGAAAGGGGTGAAAGTTACAGAGGATTCTTCCTTCATCATCAATAACTTTGGTTCTTATACAAAGACAGAGAGGGGAAAATGGGAGAGGCAAGACAACAAATCTGATTGAACTTGATCCCTGAACGGATGAGTAGAAGAAGAAGGAGGATTACATGAGAATTACAAGTGGGATATAGTCAATAGTTGCCAATTAAAATGACTTTTGACTCAATTATCTCTAGAGAGAGAGAGAGGAGCAAGGATTTTACTTTAATGCTCAAGTAGACTGTGTATAGGAATTAACTTTAACTAACAAAATTTATAAATCATAGAGTTAAAGATTAAACCACTGCATACAGACATACAAGTACTAGGTATATGTACACAAATATGTACTATAAAATGAATAATTATTATTTAACTATCAAAAACGAAGGCTAATTGTTCAATCTATTTTATATTGACGTTACAAAGATAATATTAAATTAATACAATGTACATACCACCACCAACATTTGTAGGGAGACAGGTAAAATAGAAAATGAAAGGTGACGGCTATTTGCTTTGTTGAATCAACCCAAAAAAGGAAGGGAGGTGGGGGCTATCAACAAACTTAACTAGCCAAAATATTCCGTAATATAATAACTAGCCTCTACATGTATTTGTAGATTTGTACGCATCAAGAAGAACGAGATAAGCTCTTACCAATCTCTCCACCTCGAAGGATTTTCAGTTTCCTCTCCTTGAAGAGAGAGAGAGGAAAACTATCGCTAGAGCATTTAATTATTCGTTGATTTCAATTCCATAGGACGATGAACAGGAAAACAATTAAGACTCGCTGTCTTCTGTCGGAATGCTATTCCCCGCTTACGTGGTTCGATGAATGTAGGCAGAGAGAGAGAGAGAGAGAGATGTAGCATGTAGATAGAGAGAGAGAAGTAGTTTTAGATATTTTAGAGGAGAAAACAATACAAAACTGGATATATCTTGAGTACCCCAAACCCCACCACCAAGAGCCATCAACTACTTCTCATCTAATCCCTCTTGTGCTCTAAGCAATAGTAAATAGCAATACTTCAGAAAATGGCCAAGTTCCTTCCAACTCAAGATTTTACATGGAAAGCTCCATAGCTTATTTCATCATATAAGCATCACTGAACTCTTACCCAATTAACGGTAGCCACTGTGGTGAATGTGTAGAGTGTGACTGTGTGGGATCATGTTACAAAGAGAGAGAGAAATCCTCTATTCTACATTATATCCATGATATTGTGTAAATTAAGGCTATGTAGCATAGGTAGTTTATATTTAAGAAAATGTCTACTACAAAATGGGAGACTCATCCATCTCATAATTAAATCCTTTTATTATCATTAGTTTCCACGAGCCAACCAAGAAACACAGACAGAGAGAAGAACAAGGAGTGGGAATAAGGTAGACAAATATTGCTCGAATATTTTGTGGGGTTTGTGATATATAGAAAATCCTCCTGGTAAGAGAGAAAAGCCGAAGAAATCGAACTGAAATAAAGGGCAGGGGATAGAAAAGAGAAAAAAAATGAGAGGGGAAGACGATGAAAAATTAAATAATCGGCAAAGTTGTGAATCGCATCAGGAGAATCATTAGTCAACATTAGCTTCAATGAGAACTGTAGATAACTAGAGTAAAGTCTCCCCTCCCCCTTCCATGTACAGGGTTACTCAGGCTAAAAAAATGGAAAGATTTTCTGTGGCGTGGTTACATGTAAATAAAAATCTTTTTCTTTTAGTGACTAAACCCTGTACATGTTTTTTTTTGTACAAAATGTTCTTGTTCAACTCGAGTCTCTCTCCATTCACCCCCCCCCCCTCCCTTCTTCCCCATTTTTGTCTTTCCTTGTTTCATGAGTCTCTTTGATCAAAAGAAGACATTCATTTCAAATGGATTGCCTAACATCTATCAACCAAGCGTGTAGTCGTAGGGAACTCAACATGTATAATACAGTCTCAAAAGACTAAAGAGAGAGAGAGAGAGAGAAGGACACACAGTTGTGAGTTTGTTAAAGAAAATGCCTCAGAATAAAATCCTAGACATGAGACTTGAATCCATTTTCCTCCACTATCTACACTTTGCACAGCGACGACATTTTCCAAGGCAGAAAAAAAAGTATTATATTTGACACATATCCTCCCTCCCTCTCTCTGTTATATTAATGTTGCAAAATTGTAAAAAAAAACTTTTTCCTTTCACTGTCAAAAACTTTTACAACTAATTAACTAAATTTCTTTACACCAAGGTCAGGGATCAAGTAAGGTTCGTGTCAAGAACAGGAGTTGTGAATTATGCGGTAAACAAAGTTTTCAGGATATATTTCACTTTAATTTTTTTTTTTGATGTTTTTTCTTTGAATTTGTACATGTAAATATAAAGAGAGGGACAAGGTTAATATTTAAAAATGAAATGATAAAATATTATGGTCATGTACGAGTATTTACAGTAAGAGTTGTAATTATTATTAAATAAACAATTTAATTTACTATATGGGGACACGTGAATAGTAGTCTAATTATTGTAACGGCTACATTTTGTCCTTGGTTGTACATGTCTCTATAAATGAATTGAGTTTTGTAGGAATGTGGATGAAGAAAGTGACTAAAATTGTAGTGGGGGTTGTATAAAACATGGCTTTAAAGTTGTGTCATTAAACACTCCTTAAATCCTAGATTGCCCGCACGTTTAAAGTGGAAAACTTGGGTTATATTGACTTTGCATGTTGCATGTATATTTTCACAGAGTAGTTAGTTAGTATCTGTAGCTTCGAGTTTGGAATCCGTAAGTCTCTCAAAGTTGAAACATTTTCACAGTCTCGTCATACCAAATCCAGCTACTCTCTCTCTCTCTCTCTCTCTCTATGTGTGTATGTACAAATGTATATGTACAATGTTATACGGATATCTCTAGCTTTAACCATGTCGTCGACACACTCTTGGAATTGATATTCAACGTACAAAGTCGACAGTGGGTTCTTTCCCTTTCTCTCTCTCTCTCTTTGTGGCAACTCACAGTTTATAGTCAACAAATACATGGAATCAGAATTAATAGAGCATATGATTTAAGTTCTGCACAAATATTTTACACAAGACATAATTTAAAGCCGCACGAACTACCCAACGATCTGCTCTCCATTTTATTTTATATATCTTTATTCCCTTACTTTTTTTATACAGAGAGAAAGTATAACATTTGTAGTTTTGTGAAAGGCCGTGGGGGTTTTTTAGCATAAAGTTAATATTCCAAAGATTATTTCCAAATTTTCAAATGTCTTGAGTCGATAATTCTAATTCTATAAATTTACAAATATATTACTATTTTGTGGTCATGTCCTTTTCCCTTTCTTCTCTCTCTCTCTCAAAATACTGAGAAATGTTTCTCTTTCTTCTTTTAAAACTATTGTTCAAGCATGGCAAACAAAGTTTTTCTTTTGTTGTTTCTTCTTCATGAAGAATTACATGGAAGGCACAAATTTGAAATTGTTTTCTATTCTATATTTTAATAATTATTTTATATGCAATGAATGTACATTTAAACTATTAACTATGTGTGTGTAGATTTTAGCTAATGGTAATAATTATACACCCTGTATGTTTCTGTGTGCAAAATAAACATTGTAAGGAATTATTAGACATGACAGACAAATATTAAGTCCTAATTTACATTCTGCTGATGATGAAGCCAGTGAATCTTATTTGTATGAAGCTTAAGAGATGGTTCTAGCAAATTAGTGACATTGAACATTCATAAATTTTGTCTAGCCCTCCTCCTCAATTTTTCTCTCTCCTCTCTCTCTCTGTCTAAAGACACTCTGAGCCAACTTCTTTGATGACTCATCATTATTATTAATGGGAAATATTATCATGTCAATATACTTATGACTTTGAACGACGTGTCACCCAAAATTTTATTACACATTTTCTAATAAAAATTTCCGATAATTTCTCTCAAACTTTCAAAATATTACACGTTTCATCACTTTATGACCATTTTTTCCTCCCCCTTTCTTTTTATGCGGGCATGGGTAGCTGTAGTATATTACATTTAAGCACATTTGAGAATTTTCTTTAATTTTTATGATGGGAAATATTCCACACAAATTTTTTTATTTTTTTTATCTCAACTTCATTTTACAGTACATGACAATTGACAATCAAATTGGCTAGTACCTTGTACAAATAAACATGTACTAGTAGAAAGGAAGGTTGTACAATTCAAGATAAAAAAAGAAACTTTTGGTTAAGTCTGTAATGAAGAATCAATGAAGACATTTTGTAGTTTATTGTTGAGTGAATTAGAGAAAACTAAAAGGATTCACTTTATTAGTGCTTATAGAGCGCTTTTGAGACCATTTGAGATTCAGATGTATCCATCAAAACGCCTTTTCTCACTAATGTTTTCACCGAAATGCGGGTTTAGGACAAATACAAGGAATAAACCAGGGGATAAAAACAAGGAGAGGAAGCCTCAGAGAACACAATTTTCCGTTTGAGAAGACAACAAAGGCCTCTCTATCAATATCAATCAGCAATAGGACATTCACAAGTGTTCATCTAATTCTATGATTGTTCATACACAAAAAAAAACACGACATGAAAAACTCTTTTCTCGCCAAGAGTCCAACTATTTACTCTTATTATGTTATTCCTTTGTATGTATCCTTGAACAATTCTTGAACTTGTTTGAAGCATCCAACTACTCTTTTTTTTACTCCATTGATAATGGAGATAATGCATTTATTTTATGTTCCAACTAACAACAATGTCTTTCTTTCTCCACAAAACTTTTTTTTCTCCACGTTCTCTTTTTATGGGCGTTGCAAGTTGAGCCTTAAAAAATTTTAGTTTTATTTTTTTCTCTTCTCATGTGCATTGTGCAGTCTGTCTTGACTTGGCTCATGCTCACTTTTTTTACTTTAAAACTTTACATTGTCTCTTGTATATGCTGTCACTGTCCTCCTGAGAATTTTAAAAAGTCTCAAAAAAGTTACAACCCAATTTTATTTAGATTAAGGAGAGTTTTTGTGTGTAAAAAATGAAACCTCATTAAAAAATAGTTATTTAAAAAACGCTTTAGATTAATCCTAAAATTAATGTCACTTGATTGAAAGCTCCAAGGAGTCTTTAATATGAAAATTGTCTCTACATTTTTATGAAACAACTTACATAATATTAGTGTAACTACACTTAAAAAAAGTCATGTTTAAATAAGTTTAACTTTAATAATAAAGTGGCTCCGTATTTATGTTCGTAGTGTATGAAGTATGAGATACAGTAGAATAAGTTCATGTCATATATTTAATGATGAATGAATTTGAAGGGAAGAGGGAAAAAAATTTTTTTTTGATAATTTAAAGGTGGTTGAGGGAGAGAGAGAGAGGGTCTAGGGGTAGTATTTTAAGAGGGCTTGAGGTCATGATTATAATGCCAGTCTCAAAATATATGTGTGATGCATGAGGAGAAAGGCGAGGGTTCATTCTTTTCATTTAACTTTGCCATGAGGCACGATCGGAATCTGACAATCGTGCGTACAAAAGAACTCTGTCTGTCTCCAATAAATCTTGGTGGAGTAAATTTAGACGACCATTAGAGCCCTCATAAAATTTTCTCCATGAAGAAGAACATCTTCCTTTCTTTACTCTTTCCTTTCTCTCTCTCTCTCTCTCTCTTTGTAGAGTAGGTACAGACCTTAAATTTCTTATGCTTGTGTCGTCTCTTCTCTGAATTCAAAGAAAGAGAGAGAGACTCAATGTTTGCATATCAAACTTGTACAACTCTCTCTCTCTCTCTCTTCTAACCCTTTTTGTGTATTAAAATATATAATATTCTATTTAGGCCAAAGTCGTGCAAATATTTTAAACATGAAAATACAGATACCTAGGTACATAATACCTACTACTAGTAAGTACTAGTGTATACATATATTTTACTTGCCCTTCCCCAAAAAAATAAAATTTCATAAAAATTTATTTCCATAAAACTTGTACCTGTTGTCCAACTGGAATTGGAATTAATTTTTTTATTATGTTAAGTTTAATTATGAAGTGAATGCAGTGAAAGTTTAAAAATGATATATTTAGAAAATTTCAAAGAATTTTAATAATATTAAATACACGCTGTCTTTTCTGTGTATTGAATTGGAGTTTCTCCTCTTTTTTGTTTCAGTTTCTACATAAAATGAAAATTAATAAAGTAATTCATGGGAAAATTTGAAAGAAAAGAGTACAATTTTTTTTTATTTAATACAGAAAATGACGACGGGGGCACATGACTTGTCAGTGTAGTTTTTACAGTTAAATTATTGAAGGAGACCCCTTAGAGTGTAAATTGATTGGAAGTGAAAATCAAAATTTCTTCTCATTTCCTTAAAAGCTTTCCACAAGCCAAGCGTTAACTGTTCTCAACCAAATCACTTTTTAATAGAATTATTTTACATGTGAACTTTTGAGATTTCTGGTCAAAGTACCCCCCTTCTCTCTCTCCATATTATTTTATTCAGTATTTCCTTTCATCGTTCTGACAGGACGAGGCGTTCAATTTTGAATGCATTATGCCAATGTTCTACTCCCGTAATTGTTCCAAGTAACAAGACAAGAAAGGGGCGGTCGTGGTTTACGAGATATTTGCGTGTGAATAAAGAGAAATACGTACATGTACAAGTATATAGCATTATATTCATAGACATGGCCTAATACTGATGGATTTAAAACATGTGTATTAATAGTATTTAATTACCAAGTGGTTAGTGGATAGTCTTGTGATACTTTCACGTCGAGTTTGTACACAATTAATTAACCACCATACAACAACTAAATAAAGTAGGATTGAATCAATCTTAGCTTAAAAGTTCCTTGATCACTCTTGCTATAAAGAATTGTGTCTGTACATTTACATTTGAGTATAGGCGTTACATGTAAAATGACAATTTTTTTCTGATTAATTTACTCACATCAACTCCCAACTCTTGTGACAGAGCACTCAAGGAGAAATTTTATTTTCTCTAGAATGTGGTTGTCCTACATTCTCAAATCTATTTTATACAATTTCAAAACTTTAATCTTTTGACATGCATTACCAGAATCAAAATGGCATCCTAGTGGTTTGGTTGGAGACTGACGGAAGTCAGTAGAGTTTGAATGAGTAAAACTTTTCTCCTTTACCATTGGAAAGAGACGGAAAAGGGAAGAGTATTAGAGATTAATGAAAAGTCAACAGATGTAATAAATTCTTTAATGAATTGTACATTTTACATTAATGTAAAATCCATGACTCAATGTCATCCAACTTGTCCTTAAATTTTTTTGGCAAATAAAATTCATTTCAAAAGATTGACCAATATTTATTATTATTATGGTCACTTCAATCTAATATTACATGTTACTTAATCGGAGTCATTGTTTTAAATTGTGTCATTTAATGCAACTTGTTACAGAGTAAAATGACATCGAAGTAAATTGTTTCCCGCAAGTATTAAAAATGTTTTTGTAGAGTTTACTTGGACCCAATAAATATTAAATTTAATTAACTCTGAAAACTATAATCATTAATTTTCAAATATTTTCATTCCATAACCCACTACTCTCAAACTACTGTTTGGATTGTACTTGTAGTCAGCTAAAATCATTCAAGAGAAATTTCTAAAGAGTTTTTTTTCTGTACGGTTTTTTTCCCGCAACGTCATCATTCCAATCAATTCTAACTCTCATCGAATATCAGTGAAGTCAAGTTGAGTATGAGGAAATAACTAGAAATTGAATACTGCCCGGAAATCCGTACACTGTACAGATATTCTTTAGATGTTGGCTTGTATTATTGTTTCAACTGTAACTGTATACATACAAAATTCTTTTATGTTGACGCCTCTCTCTCTCGAGTATATCGTGTAATATACAGAATATAATATAAGATACGCAATGTATAAAATGTGTAACAATATCCCCTCACATTTAAGGTCCTGTTACAAGTAGTCCTTTTCAGGATGCCTATGCTTGTATGAGGGGAACGGAGAAATGAGGAAAAGTGTGTGTGTGTCTATGGTGGTAACGAGGAAGAGTAAAGTTTTCCTCTTCGGATTTTAACTTTTTCCTTCAAGAACCAGATTTGACAAGTTTTCCTCTCCTAGACAAAATAGGAGCTGTAACACAAGAGAGAGCCGACTTCATACTACTTCTATTACTACAGTGAGGCAAACAAAAGTTTCGTAATATTACCCACAAAACGAAGACAGGCGTCCATTTCCCTTTCTTCCTCTAACTGACGTGTAGGATATTTCAAGAAACGTTTCGTCGGGGAGGAAAAGAACCGCACCGCACCGAATGTCCAGTCAACTCTCTGACATTCCAAGATTAATAATCTGATGGAGAAAAAAAAACCCTCACTTTCACCAAAGAATTTCACCTACATTTCATGTCACATTTTCATCAACATCTTCCCCTCCCCCTCCTCCTCTTCCCCATCATCTTCAACTCATATCATGGAAGGGAGAATAACATGATCAAAATTGAGGAGACACAAACATGATACATCATTTTAGTATTGAATGTGAGAGTATGAAAGGACCATATTTTCATATTTTGTGTCATGATATATTAATACATATATTTTTTAATATAAAAAAAATACCTTAGTCCCCTTTGGGAATTTCAAGGTGATTATATAATACACACACACACACAAAATTGAACCTATACTTCATAAAGTTGTACATTAGATACTTTTCTCAACAAAAAAAAAAGATGGAACCCAGTATTGGTGGATCAATATTATATTTTACATGTCTTACTTTTGTACATGATTTATGTCATATGTAATTGACAGAAACTTTGATGTTTTACATTGTAAATTATTCAAACACAAAAAAAATTAGCCAAAGGACTTTCTCCACATGAGAAAGTTGTGGAAGAAAGATTGTTACATATGTACGTAACATTATATATGTATGTTATGAACATCATCCTGACGTTTCCCCTTCCGTTAAAAGTAAATTATAAACTATTGTACATTCCTTGTGAAGGTTGTAGCCCGTCAAGCATAAAAATAATGGTTGTAGTCCTCAGCTTAAATGGATACAACAATCAGGGAGAAATGAGTTTATGCTGTAAACCCACATCTTAAGTTAGAATTAAGTAAGTACTCAAACAACATGTTAAAGCCATGTCTCCCTTTTTATAGTATACATTGTAGATGTAATACAGTCTTTTGGATTAACGACCATCATTCCAGTACAAAAATGTCCATTTTGTCATTATCCTTGTCACATTCAGCGTTTCACTTTACTTTGAAATTTCATATTTTTTTGTGTGTTCAAATGTACCAGGTCAGTTTTTTTTATGGACCAAACAAATCCTCATTTATAGACCTACATTCATGTAAACTGTTTGCAATTTTGAATACTGTGCACAGTATGAGTGATTTAATGTCCATAAAAATTGCAAAATTTTCTAACTTGGAACCATTGAGATGCTCATACATGTATGTAAATATTATGTATTTATTTTTTTGGTGACTGTGTTAGATATTCTGTACAGTGAGGAACAGATTGGAGGGTCAATGTTGATGACGCAAAAGAGTCTCGAGGAATGGGCAATTTAAATTTAAACCTTGAGACGAGTAGTTAGCATCTAAAATGTGTAGTTTAAGACATTTTTTATTTCATATATATTTAACAGTGTCATACAAATATGTACATACTTTACACAGAATTGCTGTGTTTGCAAAAGAGATACCAAGACGATATTACCAAAGGGCAGACTCGTATATAAATAAAGGCTTGCAACATTAGGTCTCGTGGAAAGTGGAGGAGGGGTTAGAAATGAACAACAACAACTGGAGGAAAGCTTCACATTAGGAACAATTTGTAACTTCCTGGAGGACCACTATCGTCGAAACATGGTACGTAAATGAGCTTATAATATCTCTCTCTCTCTCTTCTAAAGCTCCCTCCACACTAACGTTATAATTAACGCTCACAGTTCATGAGAAACGGAACTTTGAGACTTTAGACAAATTATTTTAAAATTCCAAATAAGCAGTTTCCATACACATATCACAATATTTACTCAGTCTCCATTTTTGCAAGGCCGGCAGTTATGCCAAAAAAAAGAATTGGCTGGTACAGGTAAAAGTATATCAGGTGTTATGTATTGTGTATATTTTACTTGTATTGTAAATTGGTTCGAGGAAGATTTGAAGAATATTTACATAAAAAGTGTACCTACCTTACATGTCATAGACACGATCATAAAAAAGAAAAAAATTTCCATAATGATGCAATATGAACCAGTTCACTGGAAAATTGTATACATTTTAATAATGCACTGTAAAATAAAATAATACTAAAATGTAGTAAAAGGTCAATATAATTCAACTATTTTGTATTTCATAGGGTCAGACTTCAATGTTATGTTTTGATATTTATACCATGTATTCGTCAAAAAAAAACTTTTCAAACTTTCTTTCTTCTTTTTTATGCTCAAGAGTACTCAGGAGTCAGGACTCATGTAATATTTAGAGCTGGACAGTTGTGATTTGATTTTTGATGTTATTTTTTTTGGTTATTTTCAAAGGACCTTCATGTTATGATGGTCCATCATAACAAGGTTTTTTTTGAGGTTACATTCAAATGGAGAGTTGAATAGAGAGAGAGAAAAGTTATGAATTGTAGATTTAGTGAGTTAGATCCTACTGACACATGATGACAGTATAGAAGGGAAATCATTCAAATTCCAATCAGTTCTGTTTCCTTTCTTCATATATGTCTTTTTGTACATATAATGTACATACTTCATGTAGAAAAAGTTTTTGGGATAGGAGAAAGTGAAATGTACGACTACTTTCTCCTCCTTTTTTCCCCTTTAACTTGTGTGTGATACGTTTCATCAGTTTAGACTTGGGCCCATCACCGATAGCTACAAGGAGCATCTGAGAGTCAACTGAAATGTAGAGTGAATGGAAAAAGAGAGCTACTCCACTAACCAGCTGACTCCAGATCAGTCTCTCTCTCTCTCTCTTTTTATGAGAAAATATAGGAAAATCCCCCATTTCTTTCCCCTTCGTTCTCACCCTAACCACGAACAACGTACAATAAGGGTACAAGCTGCTCCATACATTGTGTATATAATGCAGTTAGGTTCTCTATTCATCCCATCTAAAATTGAACTCACTCTCTTTTACTCTACTCCTTCCCCTTTTTTTATTCAAAGAAAAAGAATGACAAAGAAATTCATGTTCAATCTAAACCTTTTCCTCCTCTCGTCTCTCTCACTTCAAGAGATCCTAAAACTTAAAAATGTGAGGACGTTCTCAAGATCCCGAGCTTTGTACTACACCACCTGCATCCTCTATACAATCTATGATGACAATATTGGATTGTGAACCTTATTTTTTCAAGTAAAATGTCAAGCTAGTAAAGCACTGCTCTACTTTTTTTTCGTTTTTGTTATAAAAAAAGTAGTATCGAGGGGGGAGGGTGTGAGAGTTTGGTTTAAATAACTTTTAAGTAATATTCTATTTTAGTATTTGTATACTTATTTTTTATGTTGAATACTAAATAATGTTTTTATGAATCACATTATGTTTATTATAAACTGTACAAAGTGAAACTACAAATTTAAAACTTAACATTGACAACTATAAAAGAAGTGGCTACCAAAGGTAGCCAGTAAACCTACATATATTGCAGATGATACTTCTAAATAAGTTCAAGTTAAAAGAATCACGTACCATTTGAAGGAATTGGAATGGAAGGAAGGATGATTGGGAGAATATGTATTGACACTTCAAACTCTTGTGAAGAGAGTCTCATATTGAGACTCTGGATCCAAAATAATTAAATCATCAAAACACATGAGATAGTCCATTTTGTCAACGTCTTTTAACATCCTGTCCTTTTTTTGACTTTCTTTTTGTTTGTTGCTACTACGATGATTACCGTAAAATGGTATCCAAGAGGGGAGAATGTCAATCAAAAAGTCCATATGTTCATAGTTCTTTGCAGCTTTGACAAAGTCCATTTTCTACAATTAAACAAGAAAAATAATCAAGTAAACACATGAGTACGAAGTAAAAAATTCATATTATGTTAATGAATTATATTTAATTAGGTATGATTAATTTTCTTACACAAATTATTTTACTTCGACGATTGTCTGACTCAAGCCAAGCAAGGCATGAAAGTTCCCTAATAAATAATTCTGCCATAAATGACATTGCAGCAGCAGCCTCAGTTGTAATTGGACCCACATTTTCATCCAATTTCATGATTGTCTTCATTCGCATCAATGGGAAATAAGTTTTGACTTTATGATTCTGAATTTTAAAAAAGTAATCAATATTATTTTTAATTTTTAGATTGATGCATAAATATAAAGAGATGTGAATTTTACCTGTTTTTGTTGTATGTCAACAATGACATTGGTCCAGATTGTCTTGAGGGTTCTTTGTCGTCCATCGAAGGGCTGAAACTGTTGAATTGGGTCCGTTTGTCTGTAGTTTCTGACTAGATACATGATTAATTTTCTTTTTGTTGGAAAAATGAGAGAAAAATGAAAATGAAGAAAACTAATCAAAAGTTCAGTGATCCATCTGTCAAAATGATGGGGAGGAGTCAGAAAGAGGCCGGGAAATTTTGCCTTAATCTTTGTTTTTGTCAAAAATGTTTTTTTTATTCAAAGTACATAGATTGATTGACACATGTATAAATAATATGAAATTAATTTACACTCATGTTGTTGCAAATAAATGAAGGAGTCCCTTTGCAAATTGAATTATTTCTGATCCTCCCAATTTGGACTGACCATAGACACGATCCACAAATGTTATGGGCACTTCTCCTATGGTGTAGTTGAATTGTCTTGCCTTCACAATCATTTCCATTTGAAAAACATAACCTAATAAGAAACACAAAAGTGATGTTATTAATAACTCAAAACTTATGAGCAAGTAAACATTATTATTTATTTTGAACCTAGAAAATCAATACCTTTTGAGACACAACTGGAAACAATTTTTTCAAGAACTTGTTTACGGTATAACCTGTCAAAATAAAAACAATTAATTAAAAATTGAAACAATAACTAAAATTATTTACTACAATCTTTTTATAATGCACATTAAAGCAAAGGACTACTGACCTGAAACTTCCAGTTAAATCTGATACTCCGGGTCTGAGTAGTACTTGCGTTAGAAAATTAGCTCCACGAGATACAAGTTTTCGTCGAAAGTCCCATCCAAAAACAGCCCCATCACCAACATATCTTGTTCCGGTGACTATATCCAAGTCATTCTTTTGTTGAAGCTCAATAAATTTTGGAATGAATTTCGGCTGTCAAAATTAAACCATAAAAATCATTGGTATATCTTTTTTTATAATTGAAAGGTCAAATTTCAAAGACCAATTTGAAAGAATATATATTTTAAAAGAGAGATTTACATGATGAGAAAGGTCAGCATCCATTATTATGACAAAATTTCCAGTTGCATGTTTCAATCCATGAATATAGGCTGTTCCAAGTCCAAGTTTTGAAGCTCGGGGTTTCAAGACAATTTTTGAGTTGCCATAAATTCTTTCAAGTTCTTTTGCAACTTCCATTGTTCCATCAGGGCTACCATCATCGATGATGATTATTTCAAAATCCAATTTACTGCAAGGAGAGATTATTTATGGATAAACAAAATCAACATTTAATATTGCGCTTAGAATAAAAATCATTTAAAATGTACTTGAAAAAGAAAACTAATGTTCAAATGTTTTACCTTTCAGTCATATATTTTATGATGAGCCACACAATTATTGGAAGGTTTTCTCGTTCATTGTATGTTGGTAGTAAAATGGAATATTTATTAGGTCCCATTTTCAGCAAAAAGATAAATAAAACAACAAAAATGACAGAAAAACAGCTGTCTAATTGTACAGGTGAATTTGAATCTTCACTTAGGCGGGTCCTATATTCTTCCTTGGTCTTCCTAAAATTTAGAGGATCTGCTTAGAAAAGATGACAGAATAATGATACTCTCGGTTTTATAACAATGAATTTATATTTCTTTATTTGAACTTTTGTATAGTAAAGAGAAGACACATTTTTACTGAATGCCACATTAAGATTATGGTAAGAAGTTATACTCTTTTTGTACCAAAAAATATTTGTTCGTTGAGTGTAACAAAATTGAGCAATTTTTAAGCGTATTGAAGTAGAAAGATGGTATTTTTTTCTTCCTTTGTATGAAAACACATGAGGTATTTTGTTTTGTTTCTTTTGTAAAAAATTGCATTCTTTACCATTAATAATTATTTTATAATAAAATAGTATAAGTAGATATTATGACAGAACTTGAACCTAATCAGTGTGCATAAAAATGCGTTAACATTCAGTGAATTTTCATAATTCGAGATCAAACAATAATAATAATTCCAAATACTAATATCAATCAATTTACACATGCAGGTATAAGACAGGTAGGAATGGATTTTTGTACGATCAATCAACCAGAGGATGCAGTTTCATTGTCCCCTTCCAAGTTGACGCTAGTATTCATTTTCTTGCGAATCAATTCAACTTTGTCATCCTACAAGAAAAAATAGATAAAAGTTTAGCATCAAATAAATGTTTAACAGTAATCGTTATCATCATCATGTGTTGTAAATTTTATTTTAATGAAACTTACATGTTTCTTGAGATTTTCAAGACGCTCTTGAATCACCTTCTCACGGTTCTTTTCTGCTACTTCCAATTTGTTGGTCAACTCTTTCTCAACCTTTTCCTCCTTCTCGGTCAAACTAGTTTCCATATTTTGACGAACAGATTTAAGATGACTGATGTTCTAAGGTACCAACATAAAACAGTAAAATTAGTATTCGATTTTTCATAATACTACGACTAAGTAATTTGTTAGTATTAAAAAGATCTCTATTTACATGGTTGCTTAGCTTGGTCTTCAAGCCGGTGATCAAAGTTTCTCGGTTGCCAATATGGACTTCCATCTTTTGTTCAAGAGACTCTTGGGTCGTCTTGATAAACTCACTTTCTTCTTGTTCTGTAGTTTAAAAAAAAGAAGATTGACGTTACCATAAACTCTACAATATCATACGAATATCACAACATAAGAAGACAATAAGAAAACAAACCTTTCTTTTTAGTAGCTTCTTCAACACGACGCAATTTTTCAGCGAGAGTTGCAAGCTTCTCAGCTTCAAGGGACTACAACAAATGAATGGTTAGATTAAAGTCATTTTAAACCTTTGAAAAACAAAGTTTTGAAATGAATATCTTACTTGTCGTCGTTCAGCAGCAGCATCTAATTTTTGTTGAATAAACTCTACGGAAACAGATGATTTCAAGAATGACATAGAAGGGGATGCAACTCGTGGGGGAGTTGTGATTTTAGGATCCGAGAGAGTGACCTCATACTTGATTCCTCCTTTGGATTGCTCTGTGAATCATGTAAAGTCAAATTAGGAAATTTTCATAAACAAATGTAAAACAAATGGGTACAATAATATGTAAATTCAAGATTTTCTTACCAGAAGCCGAGACATTCAAGTCTTCTTGACCATTTTTAATGCTACTCATAATGACGATTTAAAAAATATAAGGGATGGACACACAAAATGAATTTAAAAAGCTGAAATGCAAATAAGAAAATTAGTTAACATGAACCACAACGGAAAAGGAAATTTCCAACAAGTTTTAACATGAATTGAGTAAAGTACAGCTACCTTAAACCAAAGAAAATGTCGGAGAATTCAACAAACAAGGTTTTACAATACAAAAGAGACTTTAAAACGGTTGCTAACTTCTCAGAATTCAAGAACAAAAATAAACTAGAATTTTCTATTACATTTCACAATGCCTTTGTCTTCAACGGCGGTTTTATCTCGGGGGGTTCTATCACATGTTCAATGTGTGGGAGATTCAAACCAATATTTTTTTTAGAACTAAAAGTATCATAAGTATCACATATGGACTTTAGGATCCAGGATTCAGGAAAAAAATGACTAAATTAAATTTTATTGTTTTAATAACTTGTGTTTTAAATATCCTAAACATTTGTGATTGTGTTGAGCCTGAGTTGGACACGCTACCCTCAAAAAGTGTCATCGATTTGTCCATGCCAAATGTGAGAAATTTTTTTTTTCGTATTGCTACATATGTAAATCTTTCCTAATTGAAGTTACTTAAATTGAGTTACTCGAGTACATTATCCGAATTTCATTTATTCTGTCTCCAACATTATAACTTGTCCTAATAGTTTTATTTTTCTTTATTTCCAGGTTCGTCCTAAAAAGGTAATTTCCAAGGAATGAGGATTAGTCAAAATTATTTTTTTTGACATTTACGTACTTAAAGCCCATATGATCATATCATTAATTATTTAATAATGACATTAATATTTGATAAGAGCATCATGTCAAGATACTAATTAGATGGAGTAAAATAAAAACTAATTAGCGCTTGAAGATTATTTATAAACCCCTAAATATACTCATGTAATTTGTTTTTGACATTTCTAGAATGACGACTATTTGTGTATGGCCAAAAATGTAGAATATTATGGAACTCAATATGTACATGCTTTTGAGCCAAATTCCGATGCTGATAGAGCTCACCATATGCTGTTATTTGCATGCGATGATGTTCCGGAGATTTATACAAAAGACGGATGGTGGTAAGAATCAATTACGTACACCTGTCATTCATAAATTTTAATAAGACATTGTCTTTATGCACTTTGATTTCATACTCTGTTTCTCTCTCTGTCTACTTATTTTAGGGATTGTGGACACCATTCTCGTGCATGTAGTTCTATGAGAATAGCCTATGGTAGGTCAATTTTCATGTAATAAACAGTTTATGTTCTAAAAATAAAGAATTCCTGTATAATATTGATATTTGTTTTATTTAATAGCCTGGGCTAAAAATGCACCTCCAACTATTCTACCCAAAGACGTGGGTTTTCGAATAGGTGTAGAGTCGAATATTAAATACATTGTACTACAAGTTCATTACGCCCATTCCATGCCGGAAGGAAGTAAAGATACAAGTGGATTTAAACTTCATTTATCTCCTGAAGAGTATGTTATTATCATATTCATGACTAAACTAAATTTATCCGTTAGTGTATAATTAAATAATAATTAACTATTATTCATATTTCAGACCAAAGTTCCTTGCAGGAGTAATGATATTGTATCGATCAAACTTGGCGATACCAGCAAATACAGAAAGTAATTTCTTTCCTCTTTTTGTTGATATTTATTTAAAAAAAAAAAAAAATTATTTTTATACCTAACTCTGTCCTGATGTATTATCTAACGACAATTTTTTTATACAGAGATTCATGGAGACATCAATTGTAAACTAGAAAAGCCAAGACCTATTCATCCATTTGCTTATAGGGTTCATACTCATAAACTTGGAACGGTCGTCTCTGGTTATGTATTTCACAAAGAGTCTGGAGACTTTACTAAATTAGCCAAAGGGAATCCTCAATGGCCACAAGCATTCTATCCCATGCATGACAATGTCACTATTAATCCTCAAGAGCTTATCCTGGCTAGATGCACTTTTAGTACAATTGGCTTCAATCGTGATACGAGAATTGGACAAACAGCTGCTGATGAAATGTGTAATCTGTATCTCATGTTTTACACGGACTCCCGTGATCCGGAAGACCACTACATAGACTGTGGAGATGAAGAATTTGAGGGCATGTCCAATTTTTTCCCTATTGACTCTGATGTTCCCTTACCTAGAAATCCTCTTTTAGAAGAGAAAGCAAAAGGACATGGTGCGCAGCCATCCATTCATGATGAAGGTATAATATTGTCTTTCATTAGATGTGACTAGAGAATGCAAGGGGAGAGAAAGGTCAAATAGTGGTGCAATGTGCATGTAATGTAGTTTGTTTTATCACCAATGTATAATTTTGAATCACTTTATTATACATGATGTATGTACACACCGTCTCACATTTTCAATGTGTATGTTGTTGTGCCACTAGCTTTAGCCTATTTTACAGCACATGATATGTACACGATAATATGTACGTTTATCTCGTATGATTGTTATTTTATACTTTAATTTTAAAAATTTGAATGATTTAGTTGCTGTACCTGTCACGTCTAAAAACGACGCTTTTGATGTGAAAAAGAAAAATCATGCCAAGAAACGGCCAGGAATTGAACTCCCCATCACATCACATGAAGATGTTTCTTTCCAAAATGATTTTGAAAATATTTTAGATGGACGAACTGACTCAGACAGACAGTTCAAAATGTCAGAGTATACTTTTGTACCGGACTGGCCCAAAGAATCCGTCCAACTTGGACAAGCATCTGGGGTGGATTTGGATCCTGCAGGAAATGTTGTCATTTTTCATCGAGGAGATCGAACTTGGGGATATAGTACATTTGATGCCAACAATGTTTTTGCACAAAAAAGTCAGGGTCCCATCAGTTCAAACACTGTGTAAGTATAAACAAGTGTATAAATATTAAAACCATAAAGAAAAATACACAATGACATGTATTATGATTAATAATTTATTACGTCATAATCTTGTATGTATTCCCCTAGTTTTACATTTGAAGGAGAGAAACGCTAATGTTGTCTTTTTATTTGTTTGCCTGTATATTTTAGTATTGTAGTTCACCCCAAGACGGGAGAAGTTTTGCACGAATGGGGAAAGAATATGTAAGAACATTTAATATTTGCTATTTTTATTTACATTGACTTTTATGTGTGTATACAAAATATGTTTGTAAACATTTAGAATGTCAATAGTAGTGTTGTTTTGTCATGTATTATAATATTGTGTGTGCTCTGTAGGTTTTACATGCCACATGACATTACTGTTGCCAATAATGGAGATACATTCTTGACAGATGTAGCACTCCATCAAGTTTTCAAGGTACATATTGTGTTGACTCAACACTGTTGAGTTAAAGTACATTCAACATATTTTACTCATTTTCAATGCGTGTATTAATACTCGACTGTTTTAAACAATAGTTTGAGCCAGGTCATATGGAACCATCTTTAGTCTTGGGAACAAAATTTGAACCTGGGAATGACGACTATCATTTTTGCAAACCGTCAGCTGTTGCTGTATTATCCAGTGGAGATTTTTTTGTGGCTGATGGCTACTGTAATACAAGAATCATCAAATTTACACGTGATGGAAAAAAGATTTTTCAAATTGGTCGAGCATTTCAACCATCCTTGGTACAAAAACTACTGAATGTTCGCCCACCTCAACGTGCTTTTAATACTCCTCATGCACTTGCTTTAGGGTAATTACTGTTTAATAATTTTTAATGAAACAGTATCAAATACTTGAAATACTTAATTGTGAATGTTTTCGAATTCCATCCTAGCGAGGAGAAAGACTTGCTCTGCGTTGCAGATAGGGAGAACGGTCGCATCCAATGTTTTAGGTAAGTTAATTGATTGAGAGAGACAAAACAAAAAAAGTAAATTGTTATCCTTCTGTTGTACATAATTTCAAACATGGATATTACTTGTTAATTCTAGAGCGTCAAATGGCAGTGATCTATTCATGATTGAGTCATCATTATTTGGTGGTCATCTATTCAGTGTTGCCTATTCAGCTGTTGATGGTACATCCATACAATATTGAATATTATTTTTCTTTTTTATTATTTCATGTCTCTATAATTAAAAATGAAAGATATGATACTGAGAACATATTGTTTGAGAAAAAGGATGTACACATGGTAGAAAGTCTATAATAATGTGGTTTATTTCATTTTGTATGTAATGCAATTACAGGTGGTACACTATATGCTGTCAATGGGCCTGATCAACATTCAAAAGTTCAGGGCTTTATAATTCCATTGACTACAGCGAGTCAAGGTGTGATTTCCGGCGTCTTCAGTCCAGCTGACAGAGGCTTTGGAACACCACATGAC
Source organism: Arrhopalites spinosus (assembly GCA_034700945.1). Taxonomy (NCBI): domain Eukaryota; kingdom Metazoa; phylum Arthropoda; class Collembola; order Symphypleona; family Arrhopalitidae; genus Arrhopalites; species Arrhopalites spinosus. The sequence continues at coordinate 35,735 of JAQIVZ010000206.1, read as the reverse complement.
ATTACTGTGACAAAGAATGGAAGTTATGTTTACGTCGTTGAGATTTCAAGACCCTATAAAGTTTGGCAATTTAAGAGAACGTCTGGAGGAAGAACAGGAAAAACGAACACAGATGAAGTTGTTCCTCCTCCTTCCATTCAACCTTCGGGTGGGCCGAAGGAGCCACAGCGCAGAGTTGACATTTCAACTTCTCCGCTGCCAACATTACCAAATGAAACTCAGCCAAAAAAAGGAGACTCACCAGTGGTTGACGAATCATTTAGTTCCTCCGTGATAATAATGGCCTTCCTCACAATACCTCTGTTACTATTAATAGGGATTGGAGCCTGTCTCAGACTTCGTTCCAATGGTTAGTTTATTAATTATACTGTGCCACAGTTTGTTTATCTATAAATTCTACAGTACTGAGGAAGCAGAAGTAAGGGATGATAGATTTTCAGCTGTCGCGTTTTTAATTCATCCTACAAGGAACCTTGCGATGGATGGAGTTTGACTTGAAAAAATACTTTTATTTTATTCTCATTTCTCAATTTGAGACAATAAGATTTTTTCACAAGATACAAAAATACATTTTATCAACAAAAATAATACACAAATTTCACTCAAAGTAAAACTTTATCTTTTCTACGTCCTAATTCTTTTATTTTTTTAAATTCCTTATTAAACTCTTAAAGAATTTTGTCCCGATCTCTGTGAACTCTATTCACTACACTTACACTCACAAGTAACTCTCGTGACACAAAGTTCTGACCCTTGGTCTCAAGCAGAGTTAAAATGGCTTCTTTTTCTGCAGTAGTATAGTTTTTGTGAGAGTTTTTAATTTCTATTTTAAATTAAAGAAAAGATAAAAGAGAACACACATGTCGTCTACGACTTACTTTTTACAAATTGTGGTAGAAAACTATAAACTAAGTAAGTTACCATCTAATGTCCTTTTCAAAGCTCTAAGTCAAGGAGCATCCCTTACTCTCGCCCCCACTGTATGTAGAAAGGACCAATCTAAAAAGATTGGAAAAATGTTTGAAATTACGTTATTTTTCAAACAAATCAAAAATAAACTCAGAGAAAAAATAATGATGTCTTTTTACAAATGTATTTTTTTAGGTTGCTGCAGAAGAACAAAAGAAACAAAAAGTTTTGCAGAATTTTTTCCTCCAAGTGCTGGATTTGGTACGACACGATTAGATATACGTTTTATATCATTTTAAGTAAAACATCCATTAATTGTGTATAATAATTAATTTAATAAGTACTGTTTTTTTGTTTTTTAGAGAAACTAAGGATGGATGAAAGTGAAAGCGATAATAGTGACACAGAAGTAGAAGAATTCACAGTATCATCATATCGGAAAACAAACGCGTGAAAATAGTTGGAATGAAAGGGGATTTTTTGAGCATGTGATTGATCTTGAAAACTCTGTGAAGTGTCCTGACAATGTTCATAATTATATAGTTAATGTAACAAATCTTCAAGTGCGTTCTCATGGGATGACTGACATGTACTGACGAATTTTTCTTTCTTTGAAAAAAGGAAACTTAATATAAAATGTCAAGATAAATTTTAATTTATATTGTACGCATGTACATGTGTATTATATATAAGTATGCATGTGTTTATGTATGTCGACTTTGAGGACAGGAGTGGGTACTTGTATTTTATAATCCCCTTTTTTATTCGGAATGATTGTTGTGAGTTTGATTTTTTTTTAAACTAAAGTTTGCGTTTTGCAATCCTAAATAGTGCTTTTTTTTACAAAGACTTTGGATATGTGATTTTAAAAACATTCTTTGAACAAATGTTAAACTTCTTGATCACTTGTGGGTCTAATTTTTCTGTCATGAAACTATCATTCCTTTATTTTAAATTCTGTGTATCTCTATTTAAAATGCTAGTTGATTTTATATAATTTACTTGGGTTTTATTGTACTTTTTACCACGTACAGGAAAATCCTATAAATGGAAATTGTGGTCGATGCGAATGCCGAGTGTATAACTATACGTATTAAAAAAAATGAAAATACTAAGGATATATTACTTAAGTATGAATGTGTTTCAAGTCAAGTATGAATGTAATTTGAAAGTCAAGTTCAAAATCTACTCGACTTCAAAAAGTCATGTTGTAGAATTATATTTAAATTATGTGTAGGTATAAAATATGTCATTATGTAATAGATAATTATAACTATAATATATCGATAGTGATAAGGTTGAACCACTCATGATTGTCAGTATTAGATATGAACTTTTTCACTACTAACGAAAATAGTTGCACGAGTTTTTTTTGTCCTTTTGTTGTTCAGTCTGACTTGATTAATAGTTTTTAAATAGTGATGATGATTATTTCTGTTTCTTGTAGAAGCATGTGTAATCTTGGCATTATTATTAAGTATTTCGCATAATACAAAAGCACAATTTAATGTGCAACGAAAGCTAAATAGTCAGGATGGCCAATGAACTCGTCGTTAAATGTAAATACATTCATTGATTTGTATGTTTTAAACTATATTATTAGTAAAGACAATGACTTTCTTCAATATATTAATTAAATGTAAAAAAAAGTAACAAAAATGTTAGATGCCTATGTAAAATATTTTAAGTTGTGAGAAATGCAACATATTGGAGAACCTATCGTATAGCATATATTTTTATAGTGTAATTTATGCTACACATCGAATATTTTAAAAGAGTGGATCGATCTGTGACTGCTTACAAAATATGTAAATCTGTTTGCTAATTTTGAGGTTGTTTTTTAATTATACATATAATCGACTAAAAACATGTGAAAAGTGATTTTAAAAATCACAGTATGAAAAAATGGAACTTGCAAGTGCTGGAAGAAAAACTAACTACCTGAATTTATGTCTGGTCCCTTAATTTTTAAATTAAAATACCTTTTTTTTCGTTTTGTGTATTTAGTGCAATATTCTGTAAAAAAAAGAATAATAATTCATTATTCACAATACTTTGTGTAAAAACAATCGTGGTAGATTTCAGGAAAAAATGTAAACCCCCGTTGATCATGTTAACTCAATAATTAAATAAAACAACAACAACAAAAACATTTTTCAGTTGAAACCGTACAAGAAAAAAATCGAAATTGTGGCTCTATTATAATTTATAAAATTCATTTTAATTTAAACGCTAGCAATCACTACCAGGCATAAATGCAAATGCATAGAGGCAAATAAACTTGATCTTGGTCATTAAAAGTGGATAATCGTTCATTGTCAACAAAGAAATCCAAGGAGTTCTAAATGAAAAAGTAAGCGGGACAGAAATATTTTTGAATGAGTTTTGCTGTTTTTGTTTGGCAATTTTATCTCTGTCAATTAAATTAATTAAAAAATGGATAAAGAGGACATGGAAATTGAAGAACCTGTATCTGAAAAGGAGACCCAGATTGTTGATCAAAAAATCACAATTTTTTCAGCAGTTAAAAGGGCTTTGGGTCACGTTGAACGCAGAGGTTTATACAATCGGGGAGGTAAAAAATCTCAACCGGAAAGAAATAAGGACAAAGTTAAAAGTAGGGAAGACAATGGTAAGGGAAATGTGACCACTGTTATTGTCCGAGAAAGTGTCAGTCGTATGATCAATGTTGAGTATCCAGGAATCGTTGACAATCCTTCAAAAGCTCTCCGTACTCTTGGAGGAGCTGTTCGTGTCTCAGAGGTTCAATTCTATTATAAAATTTCTATTAAAAAACAAATCTAAAGTATTTATTAAAAATTTTGTTTTAAAAATACTTTTTTTAGGTATTTCATCATCCACCAAGAAAACTAGAATTAAAGTATCGTCCAGCGGAAATTTTCTGTAATTCCATTTCCGGGACTGGAAGAACAACATGTGGCCTTCTCATCAAAGTTCGAAGAAGAAAGAGGCGCAGAATTTCTTTAGAGTCAGAGACAGTCAACAAATTAGAAAATAATCTTGTTTTAATTGATTTGGATGGGGATGAAAAAAGTGGTGAAGGAGAGGAATTATTTAATCCTAGTGAATTACTTGATCCATCTGAGACTATTATTTCAATTCCTCTCGACTCTGAACATCCTTCAGCCCCAGTTCCTGAGAATATCAAGGAGCAAGAACGGAATGCACTTCTCCAAAAACTTCTGGAAGAAGAGGAAAAGGTTAGGACACATGCTGAAAGTCAATTTGCAGAGTGTGATCATGATATACTTGTGAAGAAACTAAATCGAAATAAAGATATTAGTGCTATAGAGTCTACAATTTCAATCCCTAGAGGAGAATTCAATCTTCCAGAAACAGACATTAAATTAGAACCACTGGGTGTTATCAATAAAATTTATGAGTTCAATGGTGAGTCAAATTAAAGTTCACAAATACTTTTCTTTTTAATTTTTTTTCTTTGAATTTAAACTAAGTATGTACTTTTTTTTGCAAAAAAAGGTCTTTCAGATTTTCAATACTTACCCATGACTCGACAAAAAAATGGGGAATTTGTTTCCATTGTTGATGATGTATTTCCGAGTTTTGGAGATCCCGATAATGGAATTTTATATGACGCTGTGGATATGGAAAATGGTGTAAGGCCAAGCCGTCCATTTTTTCTTCCTGTGAATATGTCGAAATTTGACAGACCAATAGTGAGCATAAAAATATAAATAAAGTTTAAATGAAAATCATTTCAGTGTTCAATTATGAGGAAATGTATTAATCCTTCATTTTTTTGTTTATCTGTAGCAAAATTTATACAAGTCCATGAAACAAGATGCTTCACAATTAGTATTGGAAGATGACACCGAAGTAAATTCTACAAGAACAAAACGGTCAGTCTACACTCACATGATGAATTTTCGTTGGGATGAAGATGAGACCAGTGAGCCAATTATCATTCCACGGGATCCCTATCCTCATGCTATTGAAGATTGCAAATCTAAAATGTTGACTGGCCAAAAATTAGACACTGTCACGGAACTATTTATTCAACGACCAATTTGGACAAAACTTGCCTTGGAACATGAGACAAAGATAATGGCTGAACATTTAAAATATATTTTACCATGTGTAGCTTACTTTAGCTTAAATGGGCCATGGCGATCTCTTTGGATACGTCTTGGGTATGACCCTCGAAAAGATAAAAATGCATTTATCTATCAATTGGTTGACTACAGATTCCCAGGTTTGTTGTCATTTTATTTGACTCATTTAAAAAAAATACGTCTTTTACAATTTTTTTTTTAATTTGAATTTTCAGTCGAGTACCGTGGTCATCTAGACCTTGACCAAGATAATCAGGAAGGGTATCACAAATTTAAGCCTGAAAGAATTCCACCTAAATCTCAAATGTTTTATCAGGTATGAACCATGTGAAATTATGCTTTTAGTTTACACAGAATTACATGATCCTATTAATTTTTATTTCCGTGTTTAGTTTTGCGATGTGTTAGTCCCGGAAATTCAAGAATTGGAAGGTGCATTGACCATGAGATTTAATAGTTCAGAGACAGTGGACTACGATCCAAAATATGGTTTTCTTAATGAGGATGTGATGGAATTTTGTCGCTATTGTATGAGCCGGTGTATTGAAGTCCGACTTCATAATTTAGGTAAAACAAATAATTGTTTCGACCAGTTGAAATTTTTATAAAATAAAATCATAACTGTTATTATTCATTATTTTCATATAGGAAAGATAAGATCGGTTGTGCTAGAGCAAATACGCCTGGGACCAGGTGGTACAATTCCAACTGCTCAACTTAAGATTAAACCTAGAAAACAACCGAAAAAACGAATACGAACTAATGCAAGTAATAAATCAAAAACTATTAAAACGGCCAAACCAGAAGCCTTTTCATTTACATTTGAAGAGTCTGTTGATGTACACTCAGAACCTAAGATTCAAAACTTGACAGACTTTTTTGATGATGATGAAGAAGAGGAAGAAGAAAATGAGGATGACATTGAAGAAAATCAAGATCCCTTAAGAAATCTTCAAGACTGTTTTGATGATGATGAGATTGAAGAAATCGAAGAAGATGATACGAATAATTTTAAATTAGTTTCAGATAAGACATGAATTTAAAAAAGAATTTTAGGTTAAAAATTAAACATTTTAAACATCATTTAATAATTTAATGGCAGATAATATTCTTATAAGCAAATATCCATAATAATTTAATTCCAAGTTTTTATAAAGTTTTAATCTTTTTATCTCTGTTAACGGCTGTTTTTCCTTCGCAAGATTGAAGCCATTGTGAATGGATTATCTAGTAAAGAGCTCCGTCTAAATCATGTACAATATGCAATTATTATAATCATGACAAAATTGTAATTTTTTATAATAAATTTTTTTATAAAAAGTGATTGATTCGTGCCTTCGACTTTTGTCTTGAGATTTCAGCTTTGGTGATGATGGCTGTGGGTCAACCTGAGAGGGTGAATGTGGTGGTGAATTTTCATTGACACCATTTTGACTTTGACCCATTCTTTGTGTCCAATGAGGAAAACTCTGTTCTTTTTCTGGCTCACGATCATCAACATTGTCACTTAATTTTTCTTTGAGGGAAACCTTAGCGGTCATTCTCTATAAAGATAATTAAGTATTTTCAATTTGACATTTATATAAACATTTATGAGAAAATGGAATTGTGATTAACATTAACGCTGGTGGAATTAGCCTTAATATTGTGACGTGGTCGTGGACATTGTACTTTACTCCAATCCATCCATTTGTTAAATTCTTCCGGATGATTGTTATAGTTCTCTCTGAATATGGCGTAGCTATAAAAAATGATGATTTATTTTAGAGATCTTTTTATAGGTAGGTACGGCCCTTATAAACTAATTTCAAATTAGTAATTTGGTACCTCAGTCCATCTTGAAGCATATCTTTGACTTCAGCAAAAGAATATATTCGCCTATAGTCTGGCATTGGTTGGTTGGAAGCATCAGAATAATGTTGAATTTGTGTTAATTCGATTGGTTTCAACAAACCAAAACGGACACATCTCATGACTCTAATAGCATGACAATGTCGATTACTCCAATCATGCAAAAGCCAACGAGCAGCCACTTCATAAATCTCCAGCTCACTGACATAGTCAACATTTAAAAGAAATAATGTCTGAAATGTTACTAAAATTTCCACCATGAAAAATGCAGAATTTTGTTTTCACTGAAATCTTTTCAGTTACCTTTCAATCATGACATCATCGGAATTGATTAACATAACCAACTCCTCCAGACCTATTAAATATTAGTGAGAGATGAGACAAGTTGAAAATAAGATGCAAAGTTCTCTCAATGTGCACATATAAAACTAGCCTTCATGATGTAAAAGTAGGTACCCAAACAAAGAAACTGCTTTGATTTGTACATAAAAGGGAATACATGGGCCAGTTTTGAAGCCAAACAACGTTTAACATCCTTGCAATTCGGTCTCTTTCTTGCTTCTTGGTACATCTCAATTATCATTGGATCTCCAGTAGTCAATTTTTCGTCTATAAAATGTTTGCATTGTTCCTTCAGTCCTGGAAATTGTTTTATACAAATTATTATTTAATTAGTCATAATTAATTTCATTTTTATTGAGAACTCTTACCTGTAATACAAAGATATTGAGCAGCCGCATAGAGTTGAATGACATTACTCTTTTTAATTACAAGTGGCTTGACAGCCTCATCCAGTAAAATCCAATCCATTAAACTTGGAAATTCTTGAGATTTAATAATTTCCTTTAATTGTACATAATTTTTTATTAGTCAACTCTTGAGTCAATTTTTGTACATTTTTGAGGTCAATGGAATTACCTCTGGTATGTGGATACGATGAATGGTGTCAGATGGGCGTCTCATGGAATCAAAGTATTGCGAATATGCCTGGAGTGCAATGCTATCAAAAATAATTAAGAACGTGCCATGAGTAATTGAGTACATATTTATCAGTGCTTTTTTCAGTTTCTAGTAGAAAGCACGGCTTTTTTCAAAAAAAAATTGAATGCCTTTGCCTTACCCATGACAAGGAAATTCCTTATTTCCAATGACAATTGTTGTGTCTGGGTGACTGCAATAATGATTAAATTTTAAGAGATACATAATAAAAAGTACTGTGGAGTCATTTGTAATTCTTACATTGCTCGACGAAGTCTATGATGAAAATTCTCAATTAAATCTAACGAGTCAGGAAAATTCTGATGTGGCTTCTGATATTCCTTCAACTCGGATTTAAAGCTCTCAATTTCTCTGCACAAAAGATATTGAAATAAAATTTAATTTAGTTGTCAGCTTAATATAATTTTACTTGATCATAAATGTAGTAAAATTTACCTTTTGCTTGTGGGAGAACCATTGAACGAGGGATTGTCATAATTCACACCATTTTGGGGAGACATTTCCTCATCCCTGTCTTTGGGTCTTTAAAATTGACAGGTTAAGGGACACATTTAAAATTTATTATTTAGACCACAATTTAATTAGTAAAACCATATAAAACTCACCCCATAGATAAAGAAATTTTGGACAAGCCAGAATGATTGTCAATTTCTTGCTTCACATTCACCCTTGTCCCATCATTGACTAGGACTGCTATTTGCCCATTTTCAAATGCAATCTGCAATTAAATTCTATTCTAAATAATATGAGAATGTCTTAAAAGTTGAAACTTTTCGTTTCACAACACTCAAGTCACATTAACGAAATTTCTAAGCCTCTTCAGTTTAGAATATGTTATAATACAAATGGATAATTAATTTTTTTGTCATAATAAAATAATTATTCACACCATGTTTTTGAAAATTTTCAACGTTCCACTTGGACTAGTTTTAAATGGAAATATGCCACGTTCATTTGACTCTGTGACATCATTAGTACTTTGATTGATGGAACCATTATTTGGCACTATAAACTCAATTTGTTTTTCTCTAAGGAGACTTTCACCTTTACTTCCATTTCGTTGTAAAGTGAAAGTAGACTTGATGTTCTCCTTTCTTGGCTGTTGTTCCGAGAGAAGTTGTTGTTGTAGAAGATCATAAGAATCTTCTTTAGTACTTTGTGGAATCTTGGAAAAGGATTTTCTCACATTTTGATCTCGTAAAACTTGGATAGAGTCACGTTCAGAACCAGAATTTAATTCTTCAGACTCTTCATGATGTACTGCATCCTCTCTTGGTTCCTTGTCATTGTCTTCCAAAGAAAGAACAGTTTTTTGACTAGATTTATTTAAGTGCTCATCATATTCATCGTTTAATAATTTATTTTTTTTTGCTGGTGAAAATTTAATGCTACTACGACTGCTACGATTACTTTGTTCATTCTGTTTTGGGTCTATTGATTCCTTTGTACTTTCACCATTTTTACGTAACAGTCGGCTCTCCTTTGAATAAACAGTGATTTCCAACTCTAAATTTGATTCTGATGCTGGGTCGTCTTCAGATGACCCTTCTCTTTGACGAAAATTTTTATTATTTTTTGATTCGTCCATGCTAATTTTATGTATTTGTGCAAATAAATTATAAACATACATAAATAAAATCATGACATCTTTGCTTCTCATCCATGGCCATGGACTCTGGCCTTTTGGCTTAGGTAGCCTTTTGGAGAGACATTGTTTTTTTTCAAACATTTAAAGATTTACATTTTCAGTGATTTCCATTGAAACAAAGTTAAAATTTTAATGATCCGGGGACTTCAACTAATCCGAAGAGATAAGGACAAGCTACCTGGAAAAAGTTTTTTGCTACTGATGATGAATTGATGAGTGGCAGGATGGAGTTGAAAAGTTTATAAAAATTAGGATAAAATTCCATCACTAAAATATAATATACAAAGGATAATAATAAATAATGGCGTACAGAGGGATCTTATGGGATATAATTATTTTTGTGTATGTATTGTTTTATTATTTTTAATTGTAGTACATTCTCATAAAAAATTATAATTGATACTTTATCGTTAAAATGTTAAAAATATATAAATTTTAGGGTACACATGTCGATGTTGCACTAAATACTAAATGGTTGACTAATTATGTTGAGTAATTGAAATACTAAATATATTTGAATAAAAGGATAAAATCAGTCTATAATTGTCTTCTAATATGGACTAAAGTCAAAAAAAAAATATTATCTTAAATTGTCAATACTTTTGTTTCCAATTGGAGATGATTCCCATTGACCTTAAATTATGGAGGAACAGGAGGAGCAGGAGCAGGAGGTGCACAAACTGTACAACTATTTTTTGGATAACAAGTTTTTTTGATGTGAGTACGATATGACCCCGCAGCAAAATGATTGTCACAGATGGAACAACGAAACCGGGGTTTTCCTGTAAAATGAATAAAAAAATCACTCAATCAGTTCACAGTGAAATCTTTTCATTTACACACTTACACACTAATTCATGAACTAAACAATATCTACATAGATTAATACAGATAAATTCAGTAAAAATAGTAAAATACCATTTCGATCCAAAAGTGTCACTGGAACCCTAAATCTCTCCTTGTTGCATCCTCCACAGCGGCTGTCATAAGTTTGTGTTGGTTGATTATTATTATTATTTAGTCCTTGATTGTTATTTCTGTTAATTTTCATAATTAAAAGTACATAACATTAAAATTATCAGGAAATTGGAATTATTGTTAAATACAAAAAAATTAAAATCATCATAAAATATTATTTTTTGGACGCTGTAAATAGTTACTTACATATTTGGCAATCCTGGTTCAATCAGGTTCCTAAGCTGTTGGATCCCTTCAGTGATGTTAGGTACCTGCTGTTCAACCAAGTTCTTTACTCCTGTCTCAACTCTTGTTAAAAGTTGTTGGTGAACTATAAAAGCTGTAGATAGCTCATTTTGACCCTGCCCAGTTGTCACGATACTTTGCTGCAATAACACGATTAATCCCTGGAGGTCGTCAAATCGGAGATCATGCCTTTCACTTGATTGTTGTTGCTGATCTAACAAAGTAACAATTCTGTCCAAGATATTTTGCAATTCCGGATTAATATTGTCACCCATAATTATGTAATTATTTGCACGTTCGTAAATTAATTTATAGTTTTGTACTAGTCTAGTTTAGAAGTTGGGTGCTATAAAATGTGAAACTAAAAGCAGTAGTTAAATTATGTAATGTGAGTGTGCTGAGAGTCTCTGATTTAGTTATAAAAAATACAAATTCCAAGATAATATGCAACTCCATTGTACTCCGTATATGTTTAGTTTATATGAACGCAAAAATTAACCTCAGTCTAAAGTGGAGACAAAGAGCTTGATATGAGCGTGCTACTGGATTCAAATTTAACAGTTTTTTAAATAATTTACTCAATCTCTAATGTATGCAAGACAAGATTACCAAGTTTGAGTGGCCTGGAGAGAATAGACTTTGAGTACTGAAAAATCACAGAGTAAAACAAAGACACAAAGCTGCATAGAAATTTATCACTACTATATATTTGCATTTATTTGGAATAATTGCATGACGGAAATTTATGCAAAAACAAGGAGAAATTATCTAAAATTGTGACAAATGTATAGTCATACACAAATGCTAAAAAACTTTGAAATATTATTCACCAATAAATTATTTATTATCCAAAGCAAAAAAAATCACATTATTGACGACGTTTTGCTCTTTTAAAATTGCACGGGATGACACGCTTGGAAGAAATGTGGAACGACTTAGATAATTTAACATGGGCAACAAAATGTTGTACGTATTAGTTCATTTGAGTAGTCATCAATTACATATTTTGATGCACCCAGTATCATAATTTTTTTTGTAAGAAACAAGAAGAAAGACACTCTCATAAGTTTTATCTATCCTTATCCTTGTATAATACTACATATAAAGTTCATTTTTTTACCAAACTACTATTGAATACAAGTCAAAGAAAATTGAATAAAATTTTTGATTGCCATTCGTGACATTTTGTCAAAAAATACTAGTTGAAAAAGTTCATAATTGAACTTTCAATAACAACAATTGTGTTGAAATATCGTCATAAACGCTATAAAATGAACTAACGGTACAGAATGTCTTGTAGGAAGTTGTACAAAAATAACTTGACACATTCAACTTATATCATATGTACTCGTACGTGATTTGTTTTTGATTATCCTTACACCGCTAATTAACTTTTAACAATGAATAAATTCTTAAATAATTTTAACACATAGGAAATTGTGCTAATGTCGGATTATTATATTTATGTTGATTTCTTTTTCATTTCATTACAACTCACAGTAAAATGGCCTGATGGTGACGACTAAAATAGTCCAAGTGATTTCTTCATTTGTTGTTTTTTCCATTGCGGGAGGTCATTGAAGGATTTGTAGTCCATTTTGAAAACACGTTGAAAATCATCATCATTTAAATGCATCTAAAATTTCAAATAGAGATGGTTAAAATTAATAGTCAATAAAATAGAGCGTATCATTACAAAAAAAATGGTCAGTGATCAGAAAAAAATTATAGAGCCATCATGATTCATCCAACCTCTTTATGGGCTGGATTCACATCAGTAGGGAGTTTCTCAGGATCCTTTTCTGTTAATTTGTCCAGAGGATATTTGGCAGAAGATTTGTAATCTACTCCATTTGCATGGCCTGAATCAAGGGCTGAAGCTGAAAGAGCTGGTTGATCTAATTGTAACTCTGCCTTCAAATCTGCAAATGACATATTATCCTGCACAAAAAACAAGTATTAGTAAATATTAGCTACATTATTGGTTTACGTATTATTTTTGTGTAATTTCATTACATGTGATTAATAACTTACACTCCATATCGATCTATCCCAAAATCCAAAAAATCCAGTGAACGTCGGTGGTTCAAATCCTTGTTTGACTATTAAAATGGCAGTATCATGGTCCCTACCAGAGGGATCAGAGCGAAGATAATTTTGTGCCAGTTGGACTGATCCTTGTTGTTCTTGTTTATTTGAATCAACTCCAAACCACAAGAAAATAGTATGGCCGGCATCGAGAAGCATTACATCGTCTTCCACCAAATCTAATTAATTTGACAGTAAAAACAAATTAGCTTCAATTCTGTCTTCTCGTATAACATTATATGACATTAAGAATGGAAACTCACCTGATTGTGCGAAATTGATGATTTCTTCAGCTGAAAATTTTTGTCAAAAATTAAATTGATTAAACTGTCAATTTTTTTTTAATTTTTATCTTATGAAAACAAGCTAATTTAAAGGTTGTGGACTTGACTAATTTCATATTAAAACGATAAAAGCGCTTTACTAAAAAAAATTTATTATTACCTCGTAAATTTCCAGTTGCATCTGTTGGAATATAATAAAAATTAAGTTAAGACAAAATAAATATACCCTTCTTAAAAAAATTTAGTTACCGTAAACTCCCGTTTAACCGCCCACTCCCAAATAACCGCCTATCACTAATAAGCGCCTACCCGCTGACCTTATTTGACAAATAAGCGCCTAGGCGGTTAATTGAGAGTTTACGGTAGTTATTTATCAGTGATTACTTGAACATTGGAAAAGTCTTGTAGGAGCGTCCTTGTAGTCATCAACAGCCAGTCTCTTGTCGGATGCATAGTCTTCCTTCCCACCAATAGCTTCAAAGAAATCAGACTTTTCTTGTCCTTCATAAACAGTGGTGTAGTCGACTCGATCTTTGGTAGCTATTTTCTTTGCTATTTCTCTTTCATCACCAGTGCATCCTTCAGAAAATTATTTTATTAGTTTAAATTCTACGCCATAGTTTTAAAAATTTATTACCTTTGCCGCACCACAAATGTGTTGCCTCCCTTCCAACGAGTAAGAAAACATCATTGGAGTTTAAGGAAGCACATCGTACTGAAAAATAAATTTATTGAAAATTGGATATTTTTGAAAAAAATACACTGGAATCACAAAAAAATACAACACTATTAGTATGTACCTGGTACTTGGATGGCCCTAGCTTCATGGGGAGTACCACCACGAATTTGTAAAAGGTAAGGTTTAACAGGTTCATATCCAGAATCATCAGCATCTCCCAAATAGACGGTCATTTGACCACCAAAAATGGCAATAAAGTGGGGAGGTCTGAAATTAAAGTAGCAATATACACAGGATATAAATAGAATGTAACAGACATTGTCAAATTTGTTGTTCATATAGTTTTAAAAACCTACTCTTTTCCTTGAATGACACGAATTTGAACTGCTCGCCCATCAACGGCATCATCAAGTGCTACCGTTTGTAATGCAGCAGCACCTCGATCCTCATTTGTGGCTTTGGATCCCTTTATATTACATGAATTAAAAAATTAATGTAAAGAATCTTTAACGTGGCATAATAAATTACAAACTGTTTTAAAAAAGGCCAACTCACCAACCAATAGTACACCAATATATGCTCACGAGGCCCAAGAGTAGTGTAGCGAATAACGTAACAATCATGCTCGAAGAAACTTCCATGCTTATCCTTTGGCACTTCCACTAATTCAAAACTATATAAAACAAATAGAATTATCACATTTGTATGTTTACAATAAGATTTGAAGTTGACTATTTGACTTACTTGTGGATTTTAAAAACTTCTTTGATACCAGTGCCATCATCAAGCATTTGTGCTCTCGCTGCCATTTTTGGCTGTTCATGAAGAGTCGTAGCATCAAAGCTTGTCTGCAAAACTTGAGCAATTCCTCTGCCACCTGAATGTTGACGTCCAAATCCCACCGTCTCATTTTTTACCTTCCATCTGGAGAATAAAGACTTGAATTCCTCTGGCTCACCACCATCAATGACTCTTGTCACAGGTGTGTTAGGTGGATAGTTTTTCTAAAAGTGACCACATTTTATTATTAATTTGGTTCCATTTCAAGACAGCAGACACAACAATCAAAATATTTCATGAGGTTTTTGACGTACCTTGACATTGAATCCTTGTGCATTTCTCATGGCTTCGATTCTTTCTTTTGCTGATGCCTACGGGAGCAAAGAGTGTGAATTTTATATTTTGTATTACCATAATACACACTAAACGGCATAAATAATTTTAAAAAAACACTCACTTTTTTTCCTATCCAGGCCCAAACTCCCTGACTCCCATTGTCAATAATGAATGAATCGGAAGAATTTAAATCTTGTTGAAAAAGTGGACCAGTCTTCACCTCAGTGACACGAAGTGTTCCTTCGTCATCTGAGCATCGATATAATTTAATTTGATTTGTCACTTTATTCTCTTGTTGGTCATCCGAAAAGTCTGATGCGGATCTCATTAATTTCTTCTCTTTAAGAGGAAGTTTAGACTCAAACACTTTCCTCTCAATCTCTGGTAAGCTTTCTTCATTTCCATCTTCAACGAATACAAGTGTGGCGAGTCCACCAGTTTCCACTTTCAATTGTTGTGCAACCTACGAATTATAGTGTAAACAGTTAATATAAATTCTTTTTCATTAAAATTAAACAATAATTTTTTAATTACCTTCGCAGCTGACAGTTTCTCCATGTTGTTTGCAGTTTTACCTAAAATAATAATACAAATAAAATATAAAAAAAACAGTTGTAAAATTTACAAGTCAGTCGCATTGTGATTTATCTATAAAGTCAATAAGATTTTTACCTTCCCAAATGAAAACAGCCTCCTTAAACTGTAGTAGGAAAACATCTGAAAAAAGAATCAGAAAAACAATAATAATTAAACATGTCTTAAGTGAAAGTCACAAAATTGAATGCACTCGATAAAAATCAATATGCTCACCTCCTGGATTCATCTCAGCCCAGCTAACTGAAAATTATATTCAATAGACAATATTAATTTAATACTTTTAGTATTTTGATAAACTTGACTGTGTACAATATGAAAAAAAATACCTTTAGTACACTGACGAACAATTGGTCTTCTTTTTCCTTTGACAGCAAATAGCCGTGGACTAAATACTTTGCTTACATGATTAAATCCAGACGCTACACCTCCTTGTAAAAGTCTGCAATTAAAAATTATTGCCATAAAATTTAACTATTGAACTACTAAGTGAAAGAATTAATTTTCCCGTCAATATGTTATGAAAGGCTGAACGCTGACATATTTTTACAAGAAAAAATAAATAAAGTAGATTGTGATTTAGTCAATATTCTAGATCTCAATAAATTTTTACCTGATTCCATTTGAAAAGTATGATCGAAATCTTTGCGACTCATTTCCTTCTGTTTCACGATGTTGAATAGGTGCGCCCTAGAAGATTACATAAAATATGATTATTGTTTGACAGGAAATTGGCATGTCTCGAGTTGTACTAATAAATGGTAGAGGTACAATTTAGACTATCTGGTGAAACTAAAACATGCAAATATTATGAATACTCTACTTACGCCAAGAAAGTCATCCAATTCGACTGATTTGTATGCTGCAACTCCAGCTATAAATTGCAACCATTCAATTTTATGTTACATACACTCATAACAATTTATTGTTTAAATAAAATATTTCTTTTGAGACAAAAAAAATGTACCTTCATCTTGACTGACATCATTTCCCAACCAGAAGTGGATATGCTGTTCCAGTGCTTTTGCTTCTTTTACCTATGAAAGCAACAAATTTTCCATTGTACATGCTATTGTAGACATTACACATTGATTGCCATCAAATACAAGTATTTTATGGCTGATCTATCTTTATATATCAATTGAGGTAGAATGACATTTAAACAAGAAAAGTTGTAGTTTTCATTTCATTCAACCACTTTTACTACCTAAATTAACTTTAAAAGTACTTTCACAACTTGTAAATTACAATTTGTACGTAGTTGAAAAAAAAGTTTTTGCTATTTTTCTTTTTAAGAAAACCGTAGAAAACTTGTTTGAACCGGTTTTGGTTCCCATTAAACATTGATTAAAAATAACAAATATTGTGAATTTCTCTCTAGAGTGTATGTCGAAAAAAATAGTATTTTTATCATTAAGTGTCCTACATGTTACAGTACATACAACACCACAAAAAAAAAATTCTCTACCCACGAAACATGATGAGTTACAGTCGCTGTCCATTTTCACAAAATTTCCTTTGACTAATTTCCTTCAACTAGCCTTCAACAGTTTTATAAGGATGAAGTTATGAAAAAAAATCAATATAACTATCCATCTAGTTTAATCCACGGTGACGTAAACTTACTCATTAGTTTTTATTCTCAACACATTAATTCACGTCAAGAGAGATACATTATGCACTACCGGGATGGAATCCCTAGTTTTTTATGTAACATAAGTCATTAAATGGACAGTGTACATAGAGACTTTTACATGTATATTGGGAATACATGAGAATTGGGAAATTCATTTAATGTTCACATCCCCCCAATGCATCCCATGCACGCTTCGATAAGTTCCATGAAGGAAACAATATTTATGCTATTAAATAGAGAGAGAAAAAAAGTGTAAACGCCCTTTTATTAACTTACTTTGAGACTCACTCCGCCGGGTTGTCCTGTAATTTTTTTAAAAATAAATAATCAGATTCTCCTTTACTCTCTTATTTATATTCTTAAACTATTTTTTCCATCAAAATTTCTGACCTGGTTCTGTGGCACTGTATACAATGTAAGCGTCTCCATTGAAGAAACTGCCGTATTGATCACGTGGAAGAGGGACCACCTGTAGTTTCTGCATGACATAAAAAGAAGATAACAAAGTTAAATACATGATGATCCGTTAATCAATAAATTTTTTTCTCAAGGTAAACATGCATTTTTACTTGTCTTTTTTCAGGATCAAATAAAATACAAGTCTTTCACGGTAATTTTTTTTATTATAATCTTTGTAACTAATTGCTCAAGACTACAAAACCCATTAAAACTTGCACATGAATATAATTCTAAAAACCTTGACTTTGAGATATCAACAATACTTTTCAATGAAAATGTTTTCATATGACATATTCCATTATGTAGGCTCCAAGTTCCAAGTACTTGAACATGGACGAGAGGAGACTACAAAAAATAATATTCAAGTATCCTAGCCGTTATAATTATTATACAATAGTCAATGAAAAAAATTACTCATCAATGGGAATGTTGAATATTGTAGTTTCAGTTTGATTTTTGTCTATGTAAATATATGTAAGTT
Organism: Arrhopalites spinosus; assembly: GCA_034700945.1. Taxonomy (NCBI): domain Eukaryota; kingdom Metazoa; phylum Arthropoda; class Collembola; order Symphypleona; family Arrhopalitidae; genus Arrhopalites; species Arrhopalites spinosus. The sequence goes on along the minus strand of JAQIVZ010000206.1, from coordinate 17,694 downwards.
GTGCAATTTGTATAGAATTTAAAAAGGTACACGATTATAAGATTAAGTAGGACCGGGACACAATGACATTGATTCCATATAAAAAAAAGAAAATCAAATTGTCTCTGTTATCGAATCAGTTTTATCACAAAGTTTTAATTTCTCCGATTGTTTAATAATATCATGGAATTAATCCATAGATAATGAAATCAACTCTTCTATTTAAGTGACAAACTGTTGAATATAAAAATTCGAGAAATATTCAACACCAAACTAGAGTAAAAAATAATTTTACAATTAATGAAATAGAAGAGAAATATTAAAAAAAAACATTTCTATAGAGAGTCGACAAGCATAAATAAAATTGTATGAAAACCCTTTCTTGCTACTGTTTTTTCTATCCTGATAAATGTATGAGGAGGTACAAAACTGGACAAGGTCCATGAAAGACGCATTTCTGCATACACGTAATATCCTCTTTCCTGTCACGCTATCAATCGCTCTAATAATTTTGTCAAGTTTTTCGTGTATCAATTGATGTAAATAATTATGAATTTATACTTGTCAAAATTGTCTATTTAACCAACACTATCAAGTACAGTTTTAATTTAAAATATTAAATGGTTCATTTCTCCTCACACTAAGGGAGCTAGATTTGAAGAATACCAGATGCTTTTACATAACACTTAAAATAAATAAATCATACCCATCTCTCTCTCTCTCTGTCTGTTGGTAAGATATGTAAAAAGGTTGAAGGTAAAATTCTGTATTAACATGATGATATTAGTTCCTAATCAGAATCTGTAACTCAATTACAAATGATAGGTATTTGAAGTAGATAGTCGTGAGTTCTGATAAATGTTTATTGCAGTCGTATTATGACTAACCTTGAGGATTAAAATTCAGAGTGGGTACTTGGCTTCATTACAAAATAAATGATGATTATTCGTATGTATACTATTATGAGTTAAAGTGTAGTATAAAAATAATATTAAAAATAAATTCTATAAAGACTTTTCAAAATCCATGCCAGTTGCTACTAATTTACATATTTTTCATAAGAGTCGTCATTTACAATTAAAAAAGACACGTCTGGCATGCCGGTTTTATCGACAAAATTTTAACAATGCACAAAAAGACATTGGACAGTGAGCCACAACAGTGAATTTTAACTGATTTGACTTGTAGTCGTGATGTTAAATACGTGTTATTATGATGGTGTAATTAAAACTTAATTTTAAAGTAAGCTTTATATAATTACATTGAAACTGTCTTAGTTGGTATTTAGTACAGTACTATATACAAGTAGCTAACTAATTAACCCGTAGATCACTAATTATTAAAACAAGTCTTAAATAGAAATCTCAACCATGTTGATTGGTAATGTCAAAAGAGTTTTGTAGAATAAAAACTAAAAGTGTGTTGGATGCACGTGTATAATTTATCTAATATTTTCCATCAAAGAATCTACATACTATTCTTCTTTCTTTCTATAGAAAGAAAGAAGATTTTCCTTCAAATTGAGGAATTTATGATGGTTAAAAATTACAATTATTATTTTTTGTACTGTGAGAACCTATTTTTTTATAAAAAGAAAAACAAACGGTAAAATCCTTGAATAGATGGTTATAAATAATAATTTAAAATTTCTGACATATTTTTCTATTCAAAAATCTGGCTCTATGCTGTACACAGAGTAGGCCTAAATAAGAATAAACTCAAACTCAAGTGAAGGGGATAATGCTGTAGTTATTCATGTTTTTTAAAAAAATTTATGATATGATTATATTCTATTCTTGTAAAAAAGATGTACACAAGCCACACACATGTCTTTTCTTTTTTTTCCATTCCGGTACAGAGTCAAGTTTTCTACTAACCTCATTTTACTCATTAAAACCAAAGAAAGAAACTTTAGTTTTTAAAAAAAAATGTCAAGTGCGTCAAGGTGTATTGCTTTTAAAATCCCAGATTCTCACAGATATTAATTAAATTCTTGAACTTGTCCTCTCTCTTACTCTATCTCTACAACTCTACTTGCATGTACAATGTACATTTCAATATCATGCTCCTAAAAAGTAAATGTTCTCATCCTTGATGTCCTATTGCGATTATAAAAATATTTTTGTACTTTGTACCTTATAACTAGTACACCTAACTAATATTATTATTTGTGGGCTTGTTTTTTTGGGCGTCTCAGTCATATTCATTTATAAAAATAAAAAAAAACAAACTTTTTAAAAGAATTCTTGACGAAATAATATCATGTTCTTGATTAACACAGTTTCTGGAGAACAATAGTAGTTTTACGCTAACAATGAGAGAATGAGCATCATTACAACAATATGATTACATGCTCAAGTTGTTTCTTTAAGTTTGCAAGGAAAAATTTCTCGCTTAGCTCATCTTTGTTGTCATTTTGATGAACTTTATAGCTAACAAGTTCATGTACATATAATATCTCTCTTCTCTCTCTATATATATATAGTTTAGGTTTTTACTTGAAGATGCGGTTTACTGTTCTACGTCCAAAATTACATTATATATTAAAACCTATGTACATATTCTGTAATCATACAGTGGAATGAGCCACAACACAACGTGGTGATGATGATGACTGAGGACTCGTCAACATCATCTCAAGATATAGAATGTGTATCCAAATCAGAAAAAAATTGTATAGCTACTACTACAGATATTACTACTAAGTTAAGGTATATAAAAAAAATCTTTGCAAAAGACTAACCTCAATTCGCCAAATGAGGAAACAGGTGGATCCTTTAGGGATTTGTTTGAAAGCCGGGTCGGGATTGCCACCCATTGTTCTGCAATCAGAATAAAAATACACACACGATATGATCAACTAGAAGAAGATGAGGAGGAGAAGGAGAAGATGATGAAGAGCTTCAAATAAGAGAGAAGAGCTCTGTCTGATATCGTCCCTAGCCTCTGACGATGAGTGAAATGGAAACCCGTTTTAGGTAGCTGATGGGAAATTGCAAGATATCTATTATGCCTACACACACGTAAGTTCTTAATCACTATTCCCGTGTCCCCACCATATATATATAAATGATAATATGTAATAATAGCTATCCCCCACACAGACTGTATATCCTAAAAATACAATAACAGAGAAAAATACGCTCCAAATGTATAACATTATCGTATTATCATGCTGTACTAACCCAGTTATTTTTCATGGTGTGCATAGGTAATATTATATAATAATATATGTAGATTATACCTACCTAATTTTACATGTATCTTCATGAGGAACTTATTGTTCGATTCATGTATGACGCATTCTATATCTTGTATATATTATAATATATACAAAAACACCACTAACTATAGTGTAGTGGAGAGTGTAGGCAATAGACCGTTCCGCAAATGATTCGGTCCTCAAAGTGTCCGCCCTCTTTGACTGACTGACTGTCAACTGACGTTATCAAAAAAAATGGTTACAATATATTAACCAGCCAAACTCTCCTCATCATTCTATATCTTATCGTCACACACACTTGTTTGTCCCCCCATTTTTTACACAATTCTGCATGTACCCCTAGCATTATGTCCTTTTTTAGCCTTCAAAAAACTAAAAACTTTATAGTGACTTTAATCATACAAACTATTAAGCTAGGAAGGTAGCTATACTTATACTGTACTATCTGATATAACAATTATTTTAAACATGGACTACTCATGTACATACGTAAAGCTTTTCGCGAGATATTTTATACATAAATAGATGGACAGAAGAGCACAATTGTACATATGCATAAATGTATTATATAAGACAAGACATGGCTTCAGATAAAAAAAACTACATTCACTGTCATAAAACTTATTTAATTCACGTAAGTTTGTGGGAGTAGTAGACAGAGACTATTTCAACAACTCCAGAACTTGTTAATGCTATAACATTGCATGTTTCATTTTATTACCATCAAAAATTATATATTGTGAGGAACCGGTGAGTTCTCGTTGTACATGTACATGTACATACATTTATTAGTACGGATTTTCCTTTTGTACTGAGTCAAAGTGTGGTCATTTAACCACACACTTAAACATGAGAGTGTGAAGCTACCGTAGAGAATCTTTTTTTTCCTTATCATTCTAACACAAAAAAAATAATATAAAAAGTTGTTAACAGGTTGTACTTGAACAAACCAATGCAATATGCTACACTGATTTGAAGATTTCATATGTCGTTGCTTTTTTCTTGACAACTTGAATTACATAATAGACTAAAATAATTTCATCATCATAAAAATTGCTCTTATTGAAATAACACACTTTGTGGAGGTGGAGGTATATTAATTGTACGGTGTGAACAAAAAAATTATTTTCCAAGGAGACATTTAATAAATAAATTTAATTTATTTTGATGATGAAAGTCGTTGAATTTTTTACATTTGATTTTTTTTTGGTGCTCGAGTTTTCATTTTAAAATACAAGTGACAACAAGAACAAGGAAGTATTCTTTCTGTTTTGTGTGAAAAGTCATATCAGAAAAAAAATACATTAAATTTGACTATACATAACGATACACGATATATCAGGACAACAGTCATGAGTCAACACTAGAAAAAAAGGAAATTTCATCTCTTTCCAAAAAAACTGTTAGATTAAAAAAAAGACTGTTGTTTTGCCCATCATCACGATGACCGGCTTTTAATTCACAAGGAAAACCTACGCCTCATCCGCATATGTGGACATGTACCTTCTAACATTTTTAGAGCATTACGATTTAATAGGTAATACGACAGTCAAACCCAGAAGTTAAAAAAAAGTAAATTGAAAGTTAAAATCAAGCAGTTATACCTAAGCATACAATAAATTAAATTAACTAAATACGTATCTAATTGAAGCATATTGTAATAAAAAAATTTGACATCAAATATAAATTACTGATTGCTGATATGATTAATATAATCAGTTTGTGACATAGAAACAAGTCATTTAGTGAAGAAGCAACAGGTATACGTTGGAGGTTTACTAGTATGTGGGTACACTTGAAAATTCTCGGTATTTTTACCGTATTGTAATATTAAGGGCAAGGTGAGATGTCTTTTTCTAAATATGTCATATCATACAAGTTGTATGATACAACTTGTATGTACTTGTTGTATTTTGCAAGTAATAGAAGGTGAGTTGTCGACTATTGAACTCTGCTACTTGCAAAAATTATAAATGATAATAATGTTTAGATATATTGAGACCATTTGTCGAACAGGGGAGATAATGATGATATATGGAATGAAAGATTGAAGTTACATTTCAATCATTCCACACTCTTGTTAGTTATTTAAGCGTCTCTATATACATGGAAATACATAATGATAGATGTCTGTAAGATAACAAATTATAATCACATCCTACAGTAGCGCGTAAAAACCCTGAATAGATAAATCTGAGTAGAAATATGGCAATAGCAAAAAAGTGCACTTGTAGAAAAATTTGTACTTACGGTAGAGTGTTTGCATAGTAGTTCATCCCATTGATAATCATTGTGTTGTAATATATTGTGGGATCCTAATGGAATCCACTGTTTTGAAGGAAGTAAAATAGGTAGTTAGACCAAAGTCATAATTTCCGACTTGCCATGGGAAAAAACTGAAGGTTTATCACCAAATTCCAAGAGGTTTTGGTCACTTTGTCCAACCACATGAACTTTAGCCTACAAAAAATATCCCATAAATGTGTTAACATACATATTACATAGAAGTTTATTTGGTATTTGATACATATGAGGATGATTATTATGACATTATTTATACAACTGTTTCAAACCAATATCCAACTGTACCAAAAGAATTGTACATTTCTGAATTTTGTATGGTAGCTTCAACATTATATTACTTATTATGATGAACATAAATTTACACGTTATTTTCTAATCATAAGAAATAAAAGTCACGAGAATTACTTTTATTCCATGATATAGAGGTTATAAAATACACACAATTTATGTCTTTGAAAGTTTTCTCTTAATTTTAGGTTAATTGTTTTTTAGAATCTCATTTGAAAAGTACAATAAAAGACACACTTTGTGTCACGTCTAATTCTAATTAAACCGGTTTCCTCCTGTCAATTCTATTTTTACATTGTTAAAAGAGTCTAATTAATTTGAGCCCTCTTTTTGGTTTGTAAAATCTCTCTTTTTTGTCATTCACGTTTTTGTTAATTAAATGAATTTACATTTGTTTCAAGAAATTCAATATAATATATACTAAATATATAGTAAATTCCTATTTAAACCAGTAAAAAAATTGAACAGAATATTTCCTCGAGTATTTTGACTTACTTGAGACTTGAATGATTCAAGTTGAATCAGACATTGAATTTCAACTTATTAAAACAACACAAAGTGAAGACATATCTCAATTAAACCGGCTAATTTTAACAACAGCTTTTAAAACAATAACAAACAACAATGTCACAAAATGAAAAAAAAAATCTTGGTCACAATTTTATGGCACAATTTTCCAGTTTTCTTGGGATGATAATAATATATTCACAAAATATGTATACACGGATAAAAAGTAAACAAGAAAACACTATGAACAAACTAAATCACTGTAATACTTTAATTGACTTTGTCACAATAAAAAAACTTTAATTTTTTGTCAAACTATCGGCTTTAAATTCCTCCGTTTGCCGCCCTCAACAACAATCGAAATTCTTCCCAAATTTTTTCGCCCTTGGGCAAAGAGAGAGAGCGAGAAGATGCAGAACATTGTAAAGTTACATTGTGAGTGTTTGATTTTTCCATCAAATCTCTTGACTGACTTTAATGCCGCTTATACATTTAAGAGACCTACAATAAAAAAAATGATAATAAAATGCATATAATAATGTAACACGGCAACAAAAAATACTACTCTTCCACTACGAAACGATGTCTGTTCTGCTTCATGAAATTGGGGAAACACGTGACAACAACAACAATAGAAACTTGACGGAAGTGAATAGACAAAAATGAGACGAACCCTCTACTCTACTACCCCTCACGATGGTACTGACGGGTATACAGGTAGACAGGCATTTTATTAAAAATTTTGTAGTGTTGCCCCCTAAAAACAGAATATTTTTGCCCCCTCAACTTTGTCCTAGCTAAAAAAAGTCAACAATATATTTTTATAATTTGATGAAATCAAAACTAATAAAATAACGGGGAACAGAAGAGATTCAGCTAAAGAAACAATTTAATATTGACATATAAAATTTTGTAAAAATGACTACTTTTGCCCTACACTACTGTAAGAAGTACCTGTTGTCGTATTATTATGCAGCCACCACCTGTCCATTGTTCCGTAAAGTCTTTCCCATCAATTCTCACTACAATCTACAATAATAATAATTATAAGAAAATTTCATATTTCATTTCCCCCGTATATGCATACACTTACTTAATAACATTTAATGTATACTAACTGCCCCTGAACTCATGATCTATTTACGTCAGTTTTGTTCAGGGAGAGCTATAAAATTAAGTACAAAATCTTCTCATTATTTAATATTATACAACAAATTTTTACTACTACCTTATACTACCAACTACAGTAGTTATTATAAATGTATGGTGTAAAAATTTGGCATAAATAACAATATTTATGACTATACTCGCATTTTTTTACTACCTCAAAAGTCTACTTGAAGATACTTCTATCCAACGCATGTTACCCCCATTTGATGTAAAATCATACATTTATGTTACATATTTACGCTTTTTTTGAAGTCCTTCAAAAAAAATTGCGTTCACATGTCAGACTCTGACAAGGAAAAAATCAGATTCATGACTCAACTAATTAGAGGAAGAATACATGAGAAATTTCACAAAAATTCCACCTGTAGCTTCAAATGATTTTTTTCTACCTTCATTTATTGCAAGTCTCTCATACTAAATGTTTGAAATATTTTCCTGTCCAAGTGGAGCCTTGAATTGATAAATGAAGAATTTTTAAAAATAATTAACATGACCAAGGACCAAAGGGGCTCATTGTTACAGGATCAAAATGTAACTGTCTTCATTTATAAATGTTCATAAAGTTATACATATTTTTCAAAGGGAGACAATGTTTTGGATAGAATTTGGGGGAACCTAAGCTAAGAGCGATGACCTTTTTGTTGGTTCCTAGCACTACAGATGGAATGCCACTCTTCAAAGCTTTGCAAAAGAAACAACAAAGATTTCATGTCCCCATTTTCAATGGGGAAAGTTGTTTTTACAAAAATACGTTAAATTCTACGTGACGATGAGGTTAAAAACAATTTGCTCCTAGTTCTCTAAATATTTTGTAGAAAACTACGACATGTACTAGTACCTGAACTATGTATTTTTTGTATAATAAAATAAAGGAAAAAATGATGGTACATAACAGGATGAAGAGTCTGAAGAGGACTAAAGAATTTTATGCATCTTTTTTATGTAGTGGCAGTGTATCACAAAATGAAAGAAGATGAGTCGAAATGGGGGGGACGTTATAACATTAAAAAGATACGTGTATGTGTGGGATCTGTTATCCCATTGTGTAGGGGGAAAATTCCATTAATTTAATGAAGACGGATCAGGTAGCCACTGAATGGGGGTTTCCAGGGTTTCCAGAGTTTCCAAACTCGATTTGTTCCCCCCACATGTTTGACAAAAGACCGACTCATTTATTAAACATACGGTCTCGGTAAGTTTCATTTTGAAGTCAATCACTGAGGAACTCCAAACTTTACATTTTTTGTCCTTCCCCCAATTTCTCATTTTGCACAACATTTTCTCTTTTTTGACTACATTTCACTTGTTCTCTTGAAAAAAACTATAAAATCATGAATTCAATCAAAATCAAAATTAATTCCAAGAAATTTTAAATAAACTGACATTCTTTAATGATATAATGATGCAAGGAATATAACAAATAATATTCATAATTGATTCACATCTCAAAAATTGGCAAAAAAGAAGGTTTAGAAAAAGTAAAAAAGTATCTATAGAGATGACAGTCTTTTTGTCATGATCTCATCTTGACTTGATTCTCAATCGTCAATAAAAAAAATTTTCACAAGAAAAGTCATCGTTAATCTTTCCCTCCTCCTTGCTATCGTCACCACAAGTTGAACATGAAAAATCTATACATCATTGCCTTTGTAACATTTGTACAGACATAACATGTTTAGAAGGAATGGCATAAAAATGAAGAGAGACTTGCAGACATTTTTTATCTGTATATGATTTGTATAATAATAATAAATATTATTATAACACAACACACACATAGACAGTCTACTAGTCTGTGTGTTCAAAGGAAAATAAAAACTCTTCCGTCTTCTTTTGGGTCTTTTGCTTTGTGAACCGTCGTTGACATGGACTTGAAGACGCCGATATCAGTAGTCAAATTGTCAACACCCAACACATCATTTGCCTTGAAAGAAAGACAGAAAATAATTACCATCATCACACAGTCAACAACACTTTCATCTGTCTTACTCTGACGAAGAGTCTCTATGCTTTGTACAGAGACTCAAGAGTAAAATAACTAAACGATTTAAGACAGCAAAAAAAAAAAACCAACCAACCATCATCAATAGACATCATTAATGATTAAGATGAATTTCTCAATGTGTTCTCTATTTTTTTCCATCTCTCTCTCTCTCTCATAATACAACAACAAGTCAAGATATCAAACTACCACTACCACTAGAGATAGCCGTACACAGTATTAAATTTATGTGATTGACATGAAAATGAATGTGATGACAATTAACTTTCCACGCCATCATTTTCTTATCCTTTTTCTCCCTTCTCACATTTTTTTCCTTTAAGTATTACGTGTTCTCATGACTTTTTCAAATGTGAGTCATCCTGTTTTAAAATATTTATTTGAAAATTGAATTTATTTAAAATAACAAAAAATTAACTTTAAACAAATAGTGACTATTGAGCTACTCGTACTAGTACAAGTTTTTTAAAAAGTATAGCATCTGTATTTTTTTAAAAAAGAAAAATAATTTGCTTTTCTCTACATAGTGAAAAATACCTGGGAGTTATCTGTTGAAAAAGTATTTTGTGGATTGAATTCCCCCATCCTTCCCCTAACATTATTTTACATAAGAATAACTTAGACAATCCATAGAAATAATGTGTACTATAGTCAAAAAAAGAAAGAAGAAATGTGGCCTATATTCATTTTTTAAAACCATTAAGGATGAACTTTGAGTTGACATTGTTACTATTCTTCATGTCATAGGATGTGACAATGACAATCGCTCTTCCTTTTCTCTCTCAAAAAACAACCATTTGACGACATTCTCTCTTCTAACTGATGATGATACATAATGTGCCGAAATAAACTACCGAAACTAACGATAACTAGCTCATTGAGTAATGGGGATTGGAACCAAGGGTTAAAGAGAGAGAGAGAGAGAGAGAGAACAAAACGTGTTGTGCAGTTTATAAAAAAAGAACTACTACATCAGTATACTTTCTGTATGTACAGATACAACCATATGATCATATGATCTAGACCATAATTACAATGTATGTAAACTATTCGAGTACAAGAAAACATGGAATAAAAACGAGTCCATATTTACATGTTATCTTTCCATGACTGTAAACTGTACAAGTACATGGAGAAATATGTTCCCAGTTTTTTTAACCAACAGAGCATATGGACTGCAGCCGCAAAAGTTTTTTAAGGAAAAAGAAAGCTTTCTTATATCTTAAATGTACAAGTATCTAAAATACATTATGTATGTACTTAAGTATTGTACAGAAAAAAATTAAGTAAAGAAGATGTATGAGTTGGCTGAGTGGAGGAGTCAACTTTGAAGAGGAGAGAAAATTCTTTACAATCTTTTTACACATCCATGTAATGTCTCTACTACATAAAGATACACCATAAAGAATTAAAGTTAGTAGAGAGAAAGAATAAAAAGTCTTCATCTTTTTTTGTACTACAGATACTCCTTTTTGCTAACGTTAGTATAGATTGCTGTACTTTCTACATTTTTTTGTCTTTATTCTTTCAAAGAACAGATCATCTTGTACTTGTATTAGACAGTGTAGAGGGTTGAGAATATCAGCAATCGATTTTTGATTCGAGAAAAGAACTGACGCAAAGTTCTTGTTTCATCCCCAAAAAAAACTTTTGTCTTTCTCTTTCAGTTATTTTTGTGATAAAGTATCTCCAAAGAATCCTTTTTTTCCTTTGACTCTAGATTCTAGAATTTTATATATCTGTATCTGTACAGATAGTACTAGCAAATATGAGGAGAGATGAAGATGACTATAATAATTTGTTGTGTGTTGAAATGTTTTACAAGTGGACCCCATAATTCCCAAATTATAAAGTCCCTCCTCCCCTTTTGGATGGCGTCACAAACATAATTCACTTGTGGACACAATCATTTGGTTGACATTGACACATTGACATAACAGGCTCATGTCAAGTCTAAATTTTATTGTATAAAAAAATACATATTTATTTGGACTTGTAATCAACTTGGTATAAAGGGGTTGACTTTGTATATACAAATTTAAATGATTGTATAAAGTTGTTCTGGTTATGTACATGATACATATATTTTCAAGTAATATCACTACTTCTTTTTTGTACAGGCTACAGGAATAGGTTTAGGTTTGGGACTATGGGGAAATGTACATTGAATTCTTATTTTTCCTTCAAGAACTTTCACAGAGAGAGAGAGAAAGAGAGAGAGAGAGAGGGAAGTACATAAAATGTTTTTGTGTGTGTGTAGTGTATATGCATGTGCTTGTGCTTGTCTAGGGAAATTAAATCGTGAAATTTGATCATCCGCTGGGACTCCTCCATTGTCACCCGAATTCCTTCTTATCTTCACCTTCTCAATATTTATTCCTTGAGGGGGCTCGTCCTACTAACACGTCCATCTTCTGCCTCTAAACCCTTTATTGTCATCTCTCTCTCTCTTCTCAAAGATGTTCTGGGCTCATTATGGAGCGTCACTACATACAACTTCATTTATAGGCTCCAAACACAGAGAGAGAGAGAGAGAGAGCGAGAGAGACTCAACTTTAAATTTAAAGTTTGAAATTGGTGAATTGTGTTTACGTACGAAATAGCTTTTGAACACAAAAAAAAATAAAAAGTTCTCTTTCGTTTTTCTTGGAGTAAAACGTGAAACATGTTCCACAAGTCCCCATTCCATTTATTTTACTCAGGTTCCCATCATCAAATCACCAACACTATCCTACAAAACTTTTATCCTTTTTCTTCTCTCTTGTGTATATACCTTATGTACATATATCTGTACAAAATTATAGTCAATTGTAGAGAGAGAGAGAGAGAGAGAGAAACAGGGTGACTTAATTTATGTACATCCCTTCCAACTTTTTTTTTGTACTTTAAACTGATTATTTTTTAGGGTTATAAACATTAAAGAGATATAAAAGCAAGAATTGATAAAAAAACTATTTTCGTTTAAGAATATTGACTGTAAGGCCTTAAGAATATATGAGACTATCTAAGATTTTGTAATATTTATTGTTACAACTATACAGAGACAATATTCAATCAGACTTTTTTTGTTTTGTTCTATCAGTTTCAGTACAGCCTACGGCTACGGGTACATCTTAAATTTCATTTTCCCTTGAACTTTTTCTATCTTTAGTCGTAGACTTGATAAAGGGAAGTGGAAAAAGAGGGTGACATAAATAATGAAGGAGTAGGGGTACTAATAACGTTAATGTAAAATTAGATTACGGTTTTGTAATTTAGACTTGTTCTATTTTACAACCTTGAAAATGATCAACATTATCTATTACCTATAGCCACAACTTTTACTTTCTCATATGTAAAATACTCATTTTACTAAATATTAGAAATGATCATTATAAATTTAAATTAATCTGACCTTTTAATCTATTAAAAGATGTTGATTAAAGTATCCAATCACTATTTTTCTTCCAAATTCAAAAACTCCCACTTTTTTTCTGGAGATAAAAGTTTTCAGTCTTTCTCTGGGATTTATTATTTCTAAATATAAAAATAATTATACAAAATGTGGTATTATAATATTTAAACTTAAAATATTTTATGTGGGTTCTCTCATGGCATGATACTCTTAAAACTTGAAAGAAAAAAAGAATTTCCAGTTGATTAATTTCTTCTCCATTTTCCTGGGAAGGGAAGCGGCATATGGCCTTTTCAAGTTGAAGAAAATTCATCCAAGCAAATTTAATTGAGACTGAGTTGTTTCTCATTGTCTCTCAATCTCAATAACATTCTGTCTGCTCAACCAAGTGACCTCAACCAACATAAACAAAGTTGATGGTAATTATCTTTGAATGGGACAAAAGTTTTTTCAACTTAGCCATACAATCTCAAACTTTATTCTCTTCCTATTACTCATGCCCTATTGGTCACTTTAATAACATTTACCTTAAACACATTTTCTTAATTCTTATTATTATATTTATCCTTTGTTGTTATCCTCTCTAAAACTATAAGGATATAATAGGAATAAAAAGATTTGTATAGTTTTCTAGTCCCCTTCTTAAGTTACCATTATATCTATTAAATATAATGTGGTTTTACAGACATTTATGCGTAAGCTATACATATATTGGGTCTAATGATAGATCAGCTTCTTGTTACTTTGAATTTGTGCCGATTTTGCTTCTCACCAAGAACTTGAACTTGTTTTTTTTTATTTTCTAAAATTGCACTTACATTCTTTAACTCTCTCTCTCTCTTTCTCTGTAGTTTGAAGGGAGGGAATTTGTGGATAATATATTAAGTTAAATTAATAGCTTTAAATAGTTCACAAAAAAATAGTCAAGAATGTTTAAATTGTAGCACAAAATATAAATTAATATTCTCATAAAGCGTGTAAGTAATAAACTGCCTCATTTAAAAGAGAATTTAAAAGAGTATTCATTTTCAAAAGGGAATATATTTTAAATAAAGTATTTTTTTAAAAAAAATGACTAAATATGTACTACTGGTACTACTGCTAGCACAGACGAAAAAATTATAGTCATTTTCATTTCGCTGAATATGTATTAGTCTCTCTCTCTCTCTCTCTCTCTCTCTTTCTCTCTCCATCTCGCTGTAAAGTGTTGTAAAGTGATCGGGTTTTAAATTTATGATGATGATTACAAGAAAAAGATATTTGACACGTCAAAGTTATGAGCAAAAATTCTTCATTTTTTTAAAAAAATGAAAAGTTAAAATTTAAAAAATAATCTTATCTCTCTCTCTCTTCTCATGTCCATTAAATACCTAATGGGCAAAACAAAATTATTTCTACTTAAAAAAATTAATTCAGTTCTAATATAATATATTATGAGGGCTACAAGTATTAAATAATAATTATAATTAATAACTATTTATGCTGTGAATTTTAGTAGGATGAGCAATTTTACATGGATTTTTATTTTGTCAAGAAACTGCTGTACAATTAATTTGATGTTAAATATAATTTATAAAACATAAAATAATGTTGACTATCTAAAGAATGTATTTTGATATTTAATTGGTTGTCTTTCATAAAACTTTCTCATGCAAATTGTGCTTCAATTAATTATTAAATTAATCACCAAATGCAGAGCCAAGCGAAAATTTTGGGCTCTCGTCCCGTCGGGCCTGTTCAAATGAACTTGAAAATATTTCCCTGAAAAAAGTCTCTAGACTTGTTAAAAAATGTGCAGATAGAATTAGACTGACTAATACATTTCCATGTAAAATGATACGCTTTGATTCTAGACAGTGGGTTTTATTGTTGTTTAATTGGTATTAATGAATAAAATTAAAAGTACTGATAATTAGCCATTACTATTAAACCTTATACCTATAAAAGGAATACCCCCTTGAACACGTGACAAAATCTTCTCAAGTCTCAAGTGCACTCAAAAAAGTGTGTAATGGTACATTACATATTGTATGGAATTATCTAATAGGACAGTGAAACGAAAGACGATGATGCAATGTATAATGCATCGCCGTAGCATCCCCCGGAAATATTTCTGTCTTGTCATTAAAGGGTCAAATTACGGGAGTGGAATGCATACAGACAGAGCGAGAGAGAGAGATGCAGTCAGACTTCATCTTGTGAATCGGAATCTAATGACAGTTTTCTATTACCCCCAAAAACTGTTATAACAGTTTCAAATTTCTATTTTCTCTCTCTCTCTCTCTCTCTCTCTCTTACATTTAACACATAACATTAGTCCGCATAAACTTTCAGGTTCAGAGAGAGAGTGCATTGTAATAGACGATATAGATAACGGGAGTTGACATATAATGACTCAACACTGTGGACAAAAAAACAGTCACAAATGATGAATCTCGGTCAAGTCTCTCATCTTTTTATTTTTATCTCTCTCTCTCTCTCTCTCTCTCTCTCTCTCTCTCAATGCTGACTTGAGTCATATTGTTTATGTTACTAATATTGTTGTCATAAATTTATTGATTTCTTTTAACAAGTCTGTCATTCACTCTGTTGTAGAACTGAACTGTACAGTTATTTTAAGCCTTTATTTTCTAAACTATGGAAAAAATATTTTTCAATGAACAAACATTTGTCAATTTCATTATTCTTCACAAGAAAAGAATGAACAAGAAATTATCCATTTTGAGTAATGAACAACTCCTTCCAGGCGTTGGAATAACAAGCATGAAAATCTAAACAAACACGAATAAAATCCTATTTGTCCAAAATGCTATTCAAAGCCTTTGACTGTCAATAGAAAGAGAGAGAGGATTATTTTTCCCCTTTTGAAAAACAGAAACTTAAAATAAAAAAAAAGAAAACTGACAACTGAATAATTGTCAAATACTTTGTATATTTTTTTCAAATGACAAGTGTAGTCATACCCTTCATTTTACATGTTAATAGACAAGTGTAAAGGTCTATTTCCATTGCCGGTTTTTATGCGTTGGGACAAAAAATCCTCGCCTTTTGGACTGTATCATTCCCATTACCCTCTCCCAACGTATTTTTTATAAACAAAAAACTGGTAGGTAGTCGAAGTTGAAGGTGGATAAAATTTTTTTAACTTTTCAACTGACCAAGGCTCCCCGTAGAGAGAAAGCTCTCCAAAAAGTCATGTGATCACTCGGTGAGTGAGTCATACGATCATGTTCCTTCTTGTCTCATTCTCTATCTTTGTCATTCTTTTTCTTTGTCATTGAGGTGTGAAAGAATTATTTGCCTGAGATGAATTATTTTGGAAATAATTATTCCCAACAGTGGGATTCACAACTATGGAATTAACAATGTGAATCCCAAGATCTTTACTCATCTCAGGCTTCACCTGTAGCTCATTGCTCATCTATTATCCCTCAACCAAAAGTGGTAACAAAAAATAAAAATAATACTACACCTACCACAAGTGCAAAAGTTGACAGTTTTGAGCTAAGCAAAGATCAAGAGCCACTCATTGGGCTGGTACAACCAAGGGAATTTTTGTGGGATCCATAAAATCAGTACCACTCTGACAGATACATGCGGCGAGATGCATGGAGGGAAATTGGCGAGATTATCAAGATGACCAGTAACAAAAAAAACAATACGACTTTAAAAAAAAGTCTGTGGGTCTTTTTATATTCATTTTTGTCTCTCTATTTTATAACATTATTTTCACTATTTTTACAGAACCGAGTATGAAAAGTTGCGTGATAAATTCAATCTGGAAAAGAAAAAAATACTTCCAAGTGGCAAAGGCCAAAGTAAAAAGACACCGAAAATGTCAGAAGCTAAAAGATTCTTCATGAGGACATTATCATTCCTCGGTGCAGCCACTGTCACTAGGGATGGTGGTGGAAATTTTGTAAAGAGTGAAGGAAAGAAAATAATAAAGAGAGAGAGAGAGAGGATGTATCTCAAAAGGAAGATGAGGATGTAATGTATGTTACAAGTTCTGATGATGAGGTCGTATCTCCAAAAGTTGTGCCCAGAAAGGTCAAGAAAAACTATGACCCCCCTTCAAATAAAAGAAAAAAAGATGATTATACAAACAAATTGTTTGAAATATTGAGTGAGCTCGAGGATCCAGAAAGACATTTTGCACTTTCAGTTGCAGCCAGTTTTTCTAAAATGACTGATATTGTCAAGGCTGAGACTAAAGTTAAAATTATGCAAATTTTGTATGTAGCGCAATTAAAGTGCATGGACGGAACTGGTATTCCTCGGGCTCAAGTCCCTCCCCTTCAAAGTGAAGGCGGTACACAAAAACCAATTTGGAAGCCTCACTGATTAACTTCATTTGAATTTAAATGTAATACAATTATATTTTTTTATTAGTATAATGCTTAAATCAATTGAAATATGTAATATAATTTTCAAATTCATGTTTCAATTAATACAAAAATTCCTCAAACTGGATTCCATTTGGCATTTCCAATGTAATTATTTTGCCAAGAAAGAGGATATCTATATATAAAATACCAGGCTATATTTTCTCTCGTTGTCTTTAGCATCTGTGCATAGTTATTGGTTCCAATTCTTGTCATGTCCACCCATCCCAACGATTGCCTTTGCCTCCATTCTCCTCTTCACACTGTGCCATTCTCACAATCACGTTCGAGTGTATCGGGATGATAATAAAGAGTACAATTGTGTTCCAAATCCCATGTCCGCAAGAAGTTGTGCAAAACACAGTCAGCTTTAAAAATTAAATATTCATATAATGCATACTAATGAGAATGACATATCAAATGTATTGATTTTATTTAATAT
>JAQIVZ010000205.1:0-91409 GCA_034700945.1 Arrhopalites spinosus | reverse complement strand
TCTTCGATCAATTTTTCTTGAAGCAACTGTTGAGCACCTCTGGTTTTAATTCCATATTTAGCTTTGACATGTCTCCAGATTGTCTCAATTGTTTGAGTGTGTGCCCCTGTCTCCGGATCGCGTATTTCCAAATGATACCCGACCCCAGAACCTATAATAAAACTATCCCATACAACCATCTAAATTGTAACAAAAAAAGTTCTAATTGGGTCAGAAAACAATTTTGAATAAATTTTGCTTCTAGAATTTTTTGATTTGACCCTTCCTTTGGTCTCTGTGGGCATAATGCCACTTCAATCATACAATTAAGTTTTACGAGCCAATTCAAAGAGTGAACATAGAGTCTGCGAGCTTTCAAGGGCAAAGGAGCGAAAGGGAATTTTTTTATTTTTAATTAAAATGTTTTTTTCCCTTACAATTAGCCTCAATTTTTAATTTCTAATCGAGTCTGAGTTCATTTTAAAGTCGTGGAAATATTTGTTTATTTCAGTTTGTCAGGTCATCAGCAATAATTTAATAATTGAAATCGAAATCAAGGAAATGGTGAGTATTTTTCAAGAATTAGGTGACGAATTCTTAATAGTAAATTTTTAATCGAGTAAAGATTCGTATAAAGTAAAAATACGAACCAAAATGGAAGTAGAATGTAATGTGAAAGAAAAAGCATCAAATTTGTGGTCGAGTGAATGCGACAATTGGATTCAAAAATTTTCAAAAATAACAAAAATTACCTGGATTGCTCGTAAGACTTGGCCAAATTTAGAACGCTTGGAATACAGGAAAATGTTCGTTTGTCATCATAGTAGTTTTCATAAAACTTCAAATAAAGATTACAAGTCTAAACCAGGCTCTAAAGAGAAACATTGTGAGGCTAATGTTGATGTCACCATCAAGAAGAATACAAAAGGAACCAGAAAAAATGACTAATATCTTTAAAACGGGTTTAATGTACTTATAGAGGTGGGATACGCGATAATACATAATTATTTTAATTTTATAGCAAATTGTTGTCGAGTTAGTTTTGGTTTTATTGTATTGATTATTTATAATTCACCGAATGTTTTCAAATTTCTCTGATTACAGATAAACTCTAATCACACACATTTGGTGGATGTTGCTCAAGCGCTTGGATTTTTACGTATGATTAAAGAAACAAAAGAAATACTTTTGAAATATTTTGATAATGGAATGAGTGCTGCTGAAGCTAAACAGTTTCATGAAATTATGCTGATGACAACTGTTAATGATGATGTTGCTGCTATTTTGGCCAATGCCCAAAAAAATACAACTTCTCGACAAATCTCTTACTTATACGATTCATGGAGGTACGAGTGAATTAAATATTTTATAATCATGAGCGTTTATATTTCAGAACATTTTATCAAATTATACTTTATCATGTTTTGATTATGCTTTGGTTTATGATACAGAACAAATAATTATGGACAAAGTACACACAAGAGTGTTGTTGACATTTTAAAATTGAAAGAAAAACAATTTGACGAAAGTGGAATTATTATCAGGGTTGAAGAATCTCCATTTACTGTCATCATTATCACCCTCATCATGCAACGACTTCACCAACAATCTTTTTCAGAAGAAATTGTGTTTATTGATTCAAGTGGATCTTGTGATCAAATGAGTACTAGTGTGACCTTTATTTTTTGTGTAAGTAAAGTTGGAGCTTTACCACTTGCATGTGTTCTACATTACGAAAAATCGTCATGGGACGAAAGATCGTCAAGTGACGGAAAATGGTCTTTTGACGGAAAATTGTCATGTGACGAAAAATCATCATTGGACGGAAAAGCGTCAAGTAATGAAAAAGCGTTTTTTGACGGAAAATTGTCAAGGGACTAAAAATCGTCATGTGACGAAAAATTTTCATGTGACGAAAGACCGTCAAGTGACGAAAAACCGTTAAGTTACGTAAAATCGTTGTTACGAAAAATTGTCATGTAGCGGAATATCATTACATAACAGAAAACCGCTACGTAACGGAAAATCGTTAAGTAATGAAAAACCGTCACGAGACGAAAGATCGTCATGTGACGGAAAATCGGGACGTGACAGATAATCATCATGTGACGAAAAAACCTGGTTCTGCTTTGGTATGAAATATTTAAAGTGGTATCAATTCAATTTACAGTTATTGCTATATTTTTCAACACTTCTAAGTATTTTTATTACATGAAATTCCAGTGTGCTTTTAAGGAAGACACCCTGTGTAGGTATATATGTCGCAGCCCATGGAGATGGTCGGTCCACGAAGGGACTGGTTCTCTACGGGCCTAGGCCATGGCGGGTAGCCACCAAGAACTTAGTTCACGGTAGACAGTCCATCGTGGGTACCCTCAAACATTCCATACCTTACTCTTACGGCAATACACATTATTTTAAGCCTTTCCAAGGGTTCTTTAGAAGTGAATGAAATTTTAATATGTCAATGAGTCACAGGCTGATTCATAGCCTATCACTCACCACGAGTCTTTTCAAAAACATTTAATTCTCTTTCTCCTTTCCCGTCTGAAGAGTCTCTTTAGCCTGCATTAGTTCAGAAGTGCAAATACCAATGTTATGGTGACAACCAAAGCATAAAATGGCTAAAATAAGTTTTTATCATCTCTGGAAACATTTGTAACAGATCCAAAATTTTAAAAAAAATCAAACAAAGAGAAATATGAAGAAATTAAAAAGGTTTTACAAGGGCAGAGTAGTATATCAACAGAAAATAAGAAAAAGATTAAGGGATTTTTTGCAAATGCAAAGATTGGCGACCTAATGGTTGTTGTGCAGAAAACAACTAGGCTTGAAATATTATGTTGGGAAGAGCTTCCAAAAGTTTTGGAGGACCTTCACGATGACCAGGGTAAGATGTAAAGAAATGAACAAATGAAACCACTGGTATAATTTTGTAAATAAAAATTGTCATTGTTTATAAGTGTTGAGCGTATGTGTAGAAAAAAAATTAAATGAAAAATTATTTTTGTCATTTAAAATCATGTTCAGACTTGAATCGATTATTTATGATGAGTAAGAGAATGAGTTGATTGTTTTTGAAAAGATTTATGGTGAGTGATAGGCTGTGACTCATTGGCATATTAAAATTTCGTCCATTTCTAAAGGGCCCTTGGAAAGGCTTAAATTAATGTGTATTGCCGTAAGAGTAAGGTATGGAATGTTTGAGGGTACACACGATGGAATGTCTACCGTGGACTAAGTTCTTGATGGCTACCCGCCATGGCCTAGGCCCGTAGAGAACCAGTCTATTCGTGGACCGACCCCCACCATGTGCTGCGACACATATACACTCGAGGGTTTAGCATTAAAAAAGCACTAACAGCGAAGCTTATGCAGAGCACTAAAATAGCATTAGGTAATGTTGTCATAACGCTTTCAAATTCCCAATTTTTAACGCTGTGTTAGTGCTAAACCTAATGCTATCATTTTTTAAAATTTTAGTGCTATTCTCCTAAAATTTAATGCTATCAAAATTTATGAATTTGATGCTGTGCAAAATTGAATTGATTTGCAAATATTAAAATAATTTATGAAGTAAATTTATTTTTATAGCACAAAAAGGATGCAATAAGAATAAAAGATAAACTAAGTTCTAAATAAAATACATCATAAATTTAAAAATTCAATTGAAGAGGAGGTATGAATCAGGTCCAAATTAAAAAGGAGAAAGTTTCAGTCAGCTCAACATTCTGTTAAAAAGAGAGTATGAGCCAGGTCAAAATCAAATTACGAAAGGAGTATGAATCAGGTCCAAATCTAGTCAGAAAAAGTTTGAGTCAGGTTAAAAGGGTTTAAATAAAATAATGTTTAAAATGATTGGCAAAATAAATTAAATGTTAATAATTATTATAATTTATTTTATCAAAATGAGCTTCTGATTTATTTCCTTTCATCCTGTCTCTCGTACCTCTTAAGTCCGTAACGAGAAACACTACACTGTCCTTCTTTTCCATTGTGTATAACATGGAGGGGACTTCAAAAATTATTTTATGACAAATGTTTTTGCCAATGTAACAATGAAGTAACCTTAACAACAAAACATATTTTATAAAAAATTTCTCAATTGACTTGTCTCATCCACAATAAAAATGGTAGTATGAGCTACATCGAAGTACTAGTATGAGTCAAACAAAAATGGTAGTACGAGCCACATCGAAGTACTAGTATGAGTCAAACAAAAATGGTAGTATGAGCCATAACAATGTGGTAGTATGAGTCAAATCAAAGTAGTAGTATGAGTATCGTATTGATTTCACTCATACTACCATTTTTGGTTTGACTTATGCTACCATTTTGATTTGAGTCATACTATTTGTTTGATGTGGTTGATACTACCACATGGATTTGACTCATACTACTTGTTCGATGTGGTTGATACTACCACATGGATTTGACTCATATTACTTGTTCGATGTGGCTCATGCGACCATTTTTGTTTGTGTCATACTACAAGTTCGATGTAACTCATACTATCATTTTGATTTAACACAGTCACACAGTACAATTGTGATTTGACTCATACTTTTTTTCGATTTGGTCTGTTATCAGTACATGGACAAAACAACATTTTATTACTAAAAATAAATACTTCATTTGGTAAGAATGATCTTTAAGTGAATTTGTTACTGCAACAAATAAAGGATAACTTTAATTATTCATTACCGTCACATTGTAAGCATTTTAAGTCTATTTTGTACTATGTTTAGTGCAACAAAAATATTTTGACTGTTTTCATTTTTTTTAATTGATGATGTCTTTTGAATGCTATCCTAATGCTATCCCGAGAAAGCATTAGAAAACAAGCATTACCATAGCACTAAAACGGTTTTAATGTTGTCATAGTGCTCTGTGAAAATTTGTTAGTGCTTTTTTAATGCTAGGCCCTCGAGAGTGTACCTATACAGGGTGTCTTGCTTAAAAGCACACCGGAATTTCACGTAATAAAAATACTTAGAAGTGTTGAAAAATATAACAGTAACTGTAAATTAAATTGATACCACTTTAAATATTGCATAGCAAAGCAGAACTAGGTTTCTCTACTAACGCCTACGAAAAATAATGGGAAAGAAGAAAAAAATAGATTGAACGTCATTCTCCCCCTACATAATATGGCTTCCGCTCCTCCAATTTTTTCCAGTGCCCAAAAATATACACTGATTGCATAATGGCAGATGACATTATGATGATTAATAATTTATTCCCATGTTTTTATATTTTCATTTGTATGAAATGATTTTGATGCATAAAATACAAAACAAAATTGAATGGCAACTGTTTTGGTTTTATTGTTATCCCTTGATATGTACAATTCCATGTTGTCCATGAACATGTCATCTCTGTACTCGATATCCCTCGTTTTTTTTTTATTTTTTTGTATCTTGATATTTAAATATCTATTAATTTACATCATTATTAATTTTGAAATAACAAATAATTTCATTCAGCATAAAATGTTTATTGCATATTATTTTTGTCAGTTTATGTAAAATCTATGTAAATAGCCCTTAGAGTATATAGAAACATGTTACTATAAACTCTAAGATTTAATCTGAATTAAATTGTATAGTGTCCGCCTCGTACTTTTTCTTTTACAAAATATTTTATCAAATCATTTTAAGTATCAACAACATTTCTCACTTTTCAAATTCTCTTGACTGCCTTAATTAAATTTTTGTATCGTATTTAATTAATTTAATAAATGAACCTATTTGATGCATAAATAATATTTTTCAAAATTAAAATTAAAGACATTATTTAGTGTAAGGTAGACTATGCGATAGTATTTTTGTCGTATTTATACGTATACATTAAAATGATTTTTATTTTTTAATCTAGCATTCAGTCATCTAAATATCTCTATTATTTTCATTCATCTCATTTAACCTTTGACATTTTTAAATGCACTCATACTCTTGTTACTTTATAATACTTTTTTGCTTTTTTTCTTGACATTATTCTTTGTAAAAATTCATCTTTTTAAAAACAATCCCTCTCTTTTCTTTTATCCGTAATTAATTTAATATAAAAAGAGAAAGAATATGTCTTTAACTTTTCATGTACATTTTATTTGGTGTTTTTGTGGTAATTTATATATACAATTCAAGTATAATTAAAATTGTTTTATTTACAGATTTATCCACAACAATTTTCATAATTTAGCAATGAATATTCATTAGAGAGTCATCATTTTTAATTTAGCACATCGTTAAAAAGTAATTTAATAATATTCCTAACTCATGAATTAACATGGCACAACAAAAAAAATTTAAACATTTCATTTGACAATAAATTTTTTGCAATAATTCGCATTTAAATATTTAAAAAGTTTTTTTCAAGCTCTTTAAACCCCCTGAAATATTTTCTAATGTGGTTCCATATAAATTGAATAGAAATAAATAATAAAAAAATTTTTCTTTTAAATTTTTAGTCTCAACAGATAATTTTGCATACAATTTAACATGAGAGCACCATCATTTAACATTAACTGTATACATAAATAGGAGAACGAGAAATAACAAAAATTATTTTTTGATGGGTTTTTATTTACGCAACAAAAAAGGAAAAATTGTTAATTCTGACTTCAGATAAAAATGGTAGAGTATTAAATTTACAAAATAATTGATTTAAAAAAATTATTGGAGGCAATTAGAACGCATTGTGGTTGCTATGGCCGTTGAGATGATGGTTAGGGTTATGAGGATTGGATGTCAGTCTTGGTTCATGGTAGTGAAGGATAGAATTGTACTGGCCCTTGTTGAAGTCAACGACCAAATGTTTCCTTGAGGGGAGGGGCGTTTGGAATGTTGTCAACACGTTCAAGGAAGCTCCCTTGCCCATCTCCTGCGAATTCATACAAAATCCATCCTTCAACAATTTCTCATCTCCCTTCCCTTTTGACTGTTTTGACTGTAATCTCGACTGTGAGGGCCCTATGCTTATCACACCCAGTCGTGGAAGCTCCTTTGAATTTAATTATAAACATTACAATTATCATTAATTTATTCCCTCCATTTCCTCCCCAATTTTTAAATTTAATTTTTAACCCACAAAAACAATTCGAATGACGACAAGACCACAATTGAAAATCAACCAACGTGCATAGAAATCAACCAAAAAATCGTTTTTAAAAATATAATTCATTCATGATGCAAATGCAGGGAAAACATACGAAACAAATAGGCATTAAAATAATAAATTTAAAATATTTTGACAGTCTAATAAAAAATAAATGGAGTACAAAAAAGAAAGTGTTAAATTAGGGAGGGATTCGATTACTAAAAATGTTTTTTTTTTGCACAACACACAACAAAAAGTTATTGTTGCAATAGAGAAAAAGTGAGAGAGAGAGAGGGAAAGAAGAGAAAAATGCAATTTAGAGGATGAGAAAAAAAGAAAGTATCTTTTAGGTACATTCATCGTTATTATTAGATTAAATGAAAAAGTAGGGCACACACATTCCCATTCTCACTCCCAAGTCAGAGGGAAAATTGTGACTAGAGTACAAGTCAAAAAAAACAAGGAGAAAGTAGAAGAAAGTCTAGTATCATATAGCCATATAGTTTGTACGTGAAAAGATAAGAGAGAGTTGAAATTACAACAGTGGTACTGGCACTGGCACAAGGAGAAAGAGATAAAGCTCATTGTAGAAAAAAAAACAAAGTTTGGCTCGTCGAGAAAGACACGCACTACTTATTGTTAATACATAAATAGAATGAGAGAGAAAAAGTGACTGGATAAAAGTGAACAAGACAAAGAAGGGTGAAAGTCGTCATATTTGAGAGAGAGAAAAGTAAATAAGTTTTGGTGTCTTTCCGTTTCTTCTTGTTTTTGTGTTGTAGAGTCTAGACTCAAGACGGCCTTCCTTTTTTTGTCTCAAAGTTCCATGTTGCGTGTCACTTTGGGTGTGAGGGAGAGGATATAAAACTAGCCATGTAGAACATTTGACTCATGTCAATCTTCCTTGACAAACATTTTTATCTTTTAACATGCAATTTAGCAAAATCTATCAAATTTCTATACTTTTTTTTGTCAAAATGTACAACCAAATAAAACTTTCTTTTTTTTGAGAATCTGTCTCTCATTTTCCCTCATTTTCTTTGGAGAATCTCATTAATTTTTACTCTAAAAATATCTAAAACTACAGACTACAACAATACAACAATCATTTGCATTCTTTCTAATAGTTGTAGAATTTTATCTAGAATTTTTAATTCAAAATCTTTTTTCTTGAGCTACGCAGAGCATTAATCATTAACACTGAATTTATAATTAGCTAAACAGTCAACGGGATATGAATTTTTTGTCTTGTAATATAAAATTCATTTATTAAAGCATGCACTTCTAAATGTTAAAATATAGAGATAAAAAAATAGTTGAAAAAATAGGGGACAAACCTTTTTCATGTCTTGTGAAATATTGAGAGAGGCAGTTTTATTATTTTGAAGGGCGGCAGGACCCCAGCCCACTATTTTAGGTGAGGCCATCAGTACAAAATCACTTGGACGAGAGAGTCCATGATGATTACCCACACCATTTTGTGGTTCTCCAAATACGGAGAAACTTGACTTCTACAATCACAAAAAAAGTTGAAAGTTTTATTTTTATTTTTAAAATTGCTTTGTCAATTATATTGTCATAAAATTAAACTAGTTTAGATAAAATCTTTTTTTTCTGCTTTTTTTTTTTGTAAAATTGGGCACGCATTTTATAAAAATGATATGTCCGTCTATGTCTCTCTATGTTATCAAATGTCATTAAATCATTTGAGGAGAAAGTAAATTGGATTCTTTTGTGGAAATTGTTGATAATGTCCAAGTACAATTTTTTTGATTTTGAAAAAAAAGCAATTGTGAATGTATGTGAGTAGAAATGGAGGCTTACATGTTTTTCGCCATTGATGAGGGTAGTGGTGGCATAAGGGATTGGGGAGTGACGGTCTTCAACGACGGCATAATTATTGGCATTTTCATACTCATTCAAGTCATTCGTTTTGACTGATTTGAGTGAAAGTTGTTTTTGTTGTGAATCGATCCACAAATTATCCTCTTGATTCAGTATACGATGACAATGCTACCCCCCCAAAAAACATGGACATGTAGTTAAAACACACGCAAAAATTAACAAGGTTTGTCTTTTTGTCACTAAAACTTTTTTTTTGTCTATTTTTTTACCTGTTTATTAGAACAATCCGATAAATCCGCCTATAAATTTTAACAAAAAATTACAGGTACAATTTACAATTAATATAAAATTTTATAGTCTGACAAATAACAAAGCTTGAAATTATTTTCAAATTACCGTTCTACAGTTGATTGACCCATCTGGGATTTCAGTGGAAACTAGAAAACATAAAAAAAGGAAATAATTATTAGCAACACATGTGACATGTCGTTTTATGGGGATACAATCCATGAAAATAAAAGTCACGAGCTGATTGACCTTAATGACCTTTAGAAAGACACAGCTGTTGCTGATTGAAATGTTCATGATGTTTTTTTATTTTTATTTTGTAAAGTTAGTAAACTGGAGAGATATAAATTTATAGAGGTAAAAATAATTTAAAAGGTAACTCTTAATATCCCTTTAGACAATTAAGGGATTTTTTTATTTTTAATTTTGTTGCTATTGTTAGCCAAAAAAAACAAAGTGCTCTCAGATAAAAAAATAGAATGTGCCATAGGTCAGTGAAAAAGTCAATTTCAATCCATTAGATAAAATCCAACTTGATCCTCATTCCTCGATTAACTAATAAAAGTTGAATTTACAACACAGTTGGAGTGTGGGAGGAGACAGAAAGAAAATGGAAGCTAAGAAATTTTTAATTCAATTTCAAAGTTAGATTAGTTCTAAAAGAAAAAAGGGTCTCTTTTCTCTCTGACGCTACTGGCATGTCAACTACTCTCATTTGAATCTTGAGAGAAAAGTAAAAAAGATTAAAAGATAAGATTTTAGGTCTGTCTCCAGATACGACTCCATAGAAAATGTACACCTGGAGACTCAAGTCCATTACGAATATTACAAATTGTGCTGTAGGTGGAAACCGGTTTACGTCAATGAAACTTTTTTGGCACATTTAACGTTATTAGCTAAATTAAATAATTATCATTATTTTACCTTTGAGTTTATCACTGTCTTTACGAAGTTGACATCGACGTACGTACAACGCAAAGACGAAGACGAGTAGTAGAACAAAAATCACACTGCCAATTAAGGCAACGAACCAAGCTAAAAAATTAAAATTAAAAAATTAATTAACATGATCAAAGTAATATCTTATTATAATTAATTAGACAATTAGTATTATGAACTTACATTCTGTAAGAAACTCATTATTGGCTGCTGTACCACCAAAAGTGGTGATACTCCCATCAATGGCATTATCAATATCTTCATACCCTTCCAACAATTCATCCAACCCATTTCTTTGTTGACCCCCATCCTCTCGGCTCCCCCCAAAATTAATGTTATTCCCATCAAAATTTAATTTTCCTTTTCCATTTTGACTCTTGCCACGATTACTACTCTTTCCTTTGTAATTATTTGGTAGATTCCCATTTGGAAATTCTGAATTGACTGTATTACTCATTTGATTATTATTTAAATTATTATTAGAGGATGGGAACATGTCGGGTCGGAAATGAATTTTCTTCATTGATGAAAATGATCCAACTCCCTTCACCGTGTAAGAAGCTATTTGTACACTGTAGGAATGACCTGGGGTCAAATTATTAAATATTGATGAGACTGTTGAACCATTCACTGTTAAATTTCCTACGAGGGATGTCCCTGACCATAATTTGAGCTGTAAAAATATAAAAATTACAAAATTATTAATTCATAATCAATTTTCCAAAATTGAGATAAACCTCTACAAAAGTCTAAAATTATCATGTCCATTTTCAAATTTTTTTTATCAAAGTTTTCATTGAATTTTTAAATTTGAAAAATATTTTCATGACATTTTGGATGACAATTTCACTTGCATTGTAAATATTGAATGAATTTTTTGATTTGAAATTGGATTTTGTCTACTTCAAGTAAAGGAAGGGGATTGTGGTAAAAGAGAAAGTAAATAAAAAAATAGAAAATGACGGACCTGATAGCCCAAAATGACGCCATTTTGATGTCTAACTAGAGGAGGTTTCCACCGAACGACCAAAGCTGAAATATTAACTGGAACACTGTCCAATAATTCGGGAGGAGCAGATGGAACTGAAAAAACATGAATTTGGACATGTAAGTGAATTTGACCAAATCAAAAATGACAAAAAAAAAGTAACATGGCATGACAAGCAAATATTTCCCTCATATTTTTTTCACTTCTATTCAACTGTCTGGAAATTCTGGACAAAAATATTATTTATTTTTTATGACAGTCTTAGTGTTTGGTCTCCGTCAATACTCAAGTTTTCTCCTTTTATTTTTTAATACATGTCACGTCACAGTACACAAAAAAATAATTTTGATTTACAAAAAAAAGAAAATTGATTTTTTCAAAAAAAGAAAAAAAAATGCTTACCATCTTGCATGGTGGTAACATTAACATAATTAGAAGGACGTCCATCGACATTTTTGTAGAAGGGAAGAAGGAAGATTTGATATGTAGCATATTTGTCCAATCCCACAATTTGAAAGCTATTTGAGCCAGCGTTGAGAACGGTCAACATTTGATAACTGCCCTCATCCTTCTGTCCCACTTGTTGTCGGAAGTAAATATAAAATCCTTCTATGTACTCGCCCGCATTCACAATCTACAGAGAGAGAGAGAAAGGAGAGAGAAAGTAAACAATATAGTCTAGATAGTGGACCAATGGATGTCAAATAAAGTCATCATCATCATCCATCTCTCTCCAAATATAGACCTTGTCCTCGTTAAACCCAAACCACTATTTACCATTAACCTTCTATTCAACTTTCTCTCCGCATTCATACAACTACACCATGGAGCCAGGACGGGAGTAAAAGTAAAGGCAGAGAAAGTAAATTTAGTCTCATTAGCTTCGTTTCATTACCGATCATAGAAAATGGCCACCAGGAGAAAGTACCAGTCTAGACTTTACTTTCACCTCATTTATTTTTGTGGACTACTGACAACACTCATATATACAAATGTACAAATGTAGATAGGAAATTGGATGATTAATTTAATATTTAAAAATAATATTTGATTAATTAAAAAAGTAAATAAAATAATTTACCTGCCACTCAATACGAATGCTGGTAGAAGAAGTGGCATAGGCTTGTTTGAGTATGACAACAACGGCACTTTCTAATTTGGATCTGGCAGTAGTTAAGTCACTATGACCAAGTTTATTTCCTGTCATGGTGGTTCTCACACTATCAGAAATGAGGCTTGGAGCGGACACGAGTCCATCTGAGGCAACACTCCTCACAAAAAAGATGTATTCAGTATTGGGTTTTAAATAATTAAGAGTAAAAATTTCATTGGGAACATTTGTAGCTCCCAAGAGCCACTCAGAGCGCACTTCATCTGCACTGTAATATTCAACCTTGTAGGTGAGTTGATTATGATGACTATTCTTATGTACATTATTTACACTGACATGGGTCGAGGGGGAACGATTTGAAAGTGGAACAAATGCTCCTAATGAAGATGAAGTACTCGTCGTTGTAGAACTTGTTGTAGTGGACGCTGTTGAAGATGAAATTGGGACTCCTCTGGTGGTTGGCATGGTAGCTAAAGTGGTTGTACTAATGGGTTCATTCTTAGTTTCAAAAATTGGACTCAAATTAATTGGTGTACTTTGTATAATCAAATTATTATCATGAGGACGTCCACTCGGAACAGGAGTCTCTTGATTGGCTCCCCTATTCATCTCTGTCTGTTCCTCCTCCTCTTTGTCTTGTGGTCGATTGACATTATCTGGACGTATTTTTTCCTCTTTGTATTCCTCACTTTCTACTCCAATTTCATCACTTGAGTCATTCTCGTCCAAATATGTTGGATGGAATTCTAGTTCACCTCCTCCTTCTTCATCTTCCCCTCCACGATCCTCCTCCTCCCTCTCTTCATCTCCATCCCCATCCCTTTCTCTGCCTTTCTTCATTTCATGATTGTCTCGTTCATGTTGAAGGGAGTGGGCGAGGGGTCTGAAATCATTTGATGGAAAAGCTATCTCTCTTTTAGCATTGTGACGCTTGTCATTTGGTGGTAGGTCATCCACCATTATGTCATCATCGTCGTAATCGTCTTCATCACTTTGACCACCATTAAGAAACCTTTTAGTTGCTTTCCCTTTTCCAGGAATAAAAGAGGACAAACTCTCACTTTCCCTTTCATTCCATGATAAAAATCCACCACTTGCTGAGGATGATGGTGGTGGAGTGGATGGTGGGGGTTCGGACTCGGATATAAATTGAAAGTACTTTGGATGCCAGGCAATGGTCACTGAGGTCGATTCTACTTTTACAATTTGTGGCTTTATTGGCTCTCTTGGTCTCATATTTGCCATTTCAAAGCCTGTTCGGCGGAATACAATGCTGGGATTTGTAGGGACTTCTACTTGTAAGTATGAACGCCAGACATATTTTCCACTCCGGGAGGATGCCACACATTCGTATAGTCCACTGTCTTCTTTCTTTAAATCTTTAGATAAATATTAAACTTATTTTACTTTTTTTGAAATTTTATTTATGATTATTTTGAGATTTAACCAACAATAAAAAATTTGATTTGTATCATTGAAAATTTAAATGCCTTTTCTCTCTCTCTCTCTCTCTCTCTTTAAAATATTACACAGATTTATAAAGTGGTATAAAAATAAAAAAACCATTTTGTGAATTGAAAAAAAGGGAAAGGAGATTATAAAACTTTTTTTTATTTCAAGAGAAAGTTGAAAGGATTGAAAAAAAGTATAGAAATAAATAGAGAAAGAGTAATTTCAGTCGTAATTTTTTTTCTCTTGCTAAAACATTTCATCTGTCAAATTCTTGTTCTAATGAAAATGAATCGTGAAAATGGAGGAGATTCATAAGGGCAGCTTCAGACAAGTGTAAATTTCTGCTTTCTCTATTACTTTCTCTCTCTCTTACATCCACAAGAGAGAAGACTGAGACTGCGGGTGTCTTGAATTGGAGTTGAGAGAGTGACTAAAGATTTCTCTCTCTCTTTCTCTTCATCTTGAGTTTCTTCACCATTCGTTAATGAATCTGGACGGATTTTCACCATTTTTTTTACCAAATCAAAGGAAAATGGTTGCCCTACATTTTTCCTATCCTTTAGCCTTTAACTCTACACACGAAGAGAGAAAGTCTCTATGGGTTTCCTTGCCCATGGATAGAGTAAAAATAGCACGACTTGTCCTCTGTGTGCTGAGTTGCTTTTTCAAGTGAGGGAAATGGTCCAATTCCCTTGTTCGCGTATCACAAACGTCTCTCATCTCATCTCAAAAAAATCTCTCTCTCTATTCTTCATGTGTACAGTACACAGTCAATGTTTGACATGGCGCGCAGAGTAAAGTGAGCCGTATAGTTACAATTTTGTGGTATAGGCTCAATATGAGAGAAAGTAGAGAAAGAACAAAAATAAATGAAGAAAGCCGTACAATTTAGGAAAAAAAATAATGTCGACTAACCTGACATCCTTAGAGTATTAGCATCGTCAACGTAGAGTCGATGATTCCAACGGAAAGAAGTGCCGTTTTTGTACCATGTCTAGCATTTTTTTATTTGAGGACAAAAGAGAGGGAAAAAGAGAAACAATCCAACGTAATTAAATCTCGAGTCAGTTAGATTACTTAAGCTATCAAGACTTGTACTACTTAACACTCTACATGTATACATATAGGTATATCAGAATTATATAAAAATATATGGCTTATTAGACTGGACTACATTTTGTGTACTTACAATGACAGGCGTTGGATTACCATCGGCGACACAAGGCATGACAGCAACTGAGCCCACTGGCCTCGTTTGATTAGATGGACCCATACTTATTATTGGCGGCGGTAAATTTTCGACTGGAGTGACCTATAAAAACAATTTTCCATATCATAAAATGTACAATGGGTTGACCATTTTTGAAAATAAACTTTTTCAAATTTCATAAATATTCCCGTCTGCAGTGGTTGATTGTGATTGTAGTTACCTTGAGTCTAACTCGATGCATGGTAGACCCAGCCGGACTTACAGCTGCACAAAAGTAGTAGGATTCATCGCTCTCCGAAACATTGTCAATCTAGAAAATTATCTGGTATTAGCACCATCCTCCCCTTTATTAAATTAGAGACTGGGGGAAAAAAAGGGGAAGCTCCCAGTTTTCCATCACAATTCACAATTTACTCTTCTTCCCCTCTCTAGTAAAGGACCAGCCCCACATGGCATGGTAGTCCCATGCTCAGCTCACCAAAAAAAGGACAAATTTTTGGGAGAGTACACATGTATGTATCATTACTACTAACATTACAAGAGTACTCTGTGATGAGACTGGACAAAAAAAGCACTAACGTAATAATAGCTCAGGAAGTTTCTACAAGTTAATTAGATTGTAGTTTGATTCAACTTGATTTTATTAAAGGAACATTGGAAAAGTAAGGAGAAAGTTCATTCGAAGTCTCTTGGTTTTCTCTTGACTTGTTATAAAATAAAAAATTACCTGGAGAGTGCCTTGAGCAGTTACTCGAGCAGTGCCTAAAGAACTGCCTCTAAAAATGATGGAGTGACTTCCCTCTCGAGACCAAAATAAAGTCGCTTGGTCACCCTGCACTTCACAATTGAAGTAGGCTGTCACATTGGGCTGTATCTCTATATTTTGAGGTATCACTGTCAACTTTGGTGGAGCTGGAAAATTTTAAAATAAAACCATGGTATCTTAAAATTTATCCTATTTATAATAACATTAATTTAAATATTTTAAACTTTTTATCTGTACCATAAATACAGGTAAAAAAGGTAACAAAATCAATTAGGGGAGGAGGAGGGTAATGCCACCGTTTAAATATTTGGGATCATGTGTGTGTGTGTGTATGTGTGTGGTAGTCATCACACTAAGAGTACAATTATGAGACTGTTATCTTTCTCCAACTGTGGACGCAACCGTTAATTAGCTAAATCGACCGGGACATAGAAAATTACATGGGGAAAGGCTAAAACTAAATTGCTTGCTGACATGGCAGTCCCAGTCTCAGAAAAAACAATTTGTATTTTTCTACACAAGCCCCTTTCACCTTTTTTCTGTTAAAATAAGTGAAAACAAAATAATGTCACTTGTTTTGTTTTTTTTTACAAAAAAGGGAATTCTCTAGAGAGAGCATGTGTGTGTGTGGGTTTGCAATTTTCTGATTTTTTGGTGGTCTTTACTTTTCTACAAATGAGGGGGTCTTGGCATGTAAATACTACTTGTTTTTATTACTTTTATATTGATTTTTAGTCCCATTTGATTGTACACTAGCCCAGTTTTTGTTTTCTTTTTTTTGTTAAAAAATAATTCATGACTAGGAAAATTTATGTGGGGCAAGTTTTCCTCATGAAATGGAAAACTATTTATTAAATATAATGTATTGTTTGTTTCCGCAATTTTATTTAACTAGAAATAATATTTAATTATTTTTCAACTCATAAAATATGAGTTATATTAATAGTAGTTATTATGTATGATTTTTTTTAAATTTAATAAGCTTGTTGATAATCTATAGACATGTAAATTGATAATTTAATTTAATTTATTTGATAAAAAAAATAAAAATTTTACTTACAAAGGACGATGACAGTTGCAGAAGCTTCGATTGAGCCGGCTTTGTTTTCTGTTTAAATTTATTTAAAAATTGTTATTTAAAATTTTTAATTAATTTATTTTATTTAATTCATAATAAAATTATTTTGTTTTTTTACCTGCAACACAAACATAAGTCCCTGTGTCGATTTCAGAGACGTTGGATATTAAAAGTCTTTCTTCATCAAAAGTGGATCTCTTCAATGGTAAACCCTGTCCAAGATGAGGAATTCTTTTCCATGACTAAAAAAAGAAAAATAATCAATAATTCCTGGGTATCTCTATCATGTTACAATTTTTAAAAGAGAAAGAAAAGAAAGTTCACTCACGATTTCAGGTGGTGGGTCACCCCGAGCAACACAAGCAAGAGACACGTCACTGCCAATCATGGCAGAAGTATTTGCTGGCATAATAGTAAATTGTGGACGTACTAAAAAATAAAAAATGAAAGAGAAAAAAAAACTCATCAATGTCAACTCCTCCTTTTTTTATTTACTTTTTGATGCTTTCATCACGTCTCATTTTCCAATTACTGAACAGAATGAATGTCAAGGCCTTAAAAATTGTCAAAAAGAAGGAACATTGTATGGCCCGCCATTTTTTTTAAAAATAAAAGAAAAATTCTTTAGAAAATATTTTTTCTTTTTTAAAAATTGAGTTTGAAAATAAACACAAAATATTTGTTTAGTCATGTAGTCCTCCTCATACATTTATTTTTAGTTTGTGTACACAATCTATAAATAATACTTGAATAATGTGACTAAAAGTGTCATGTGTGTGTTGTATATGACGGATACACAAAATTTGAATTGTGGAGAAAGTGGATTTTTAACCTGTGTAGGTATTGAACAAGAGGTTTTTTTTGGAGTTGAAGTTGAAGGTTCTTGATCAAAATTCATAAAAAAGGTTCTTGTTGTTGTCATGCCGTACACCACTTGTTCAACAACTCTATCAAATATGAATGAGTGCAGTTTTCTTAAATAGCACCATAACTACACATCCAATCCCCCTCCATTTTTAACTCCTCCTTAACTCGGTCCACCTTTATTGAGTTTTCTCCCCTTGTCATTCCTACACAACTTTCTTGATTAACTTTCCCCTCTATCAACCCCTTGTGCATGCTTCATCAACCATGAAAGAGAAAGTATTCTTCAAAAACTTGTCATTGATTTAATCCAAATTTCTCATTAATCTTTTATAATTTATCCAAAAAAAAACAAAAAATTCTTATTTGCTTGTTAAAATTATTTTATGACTTTTTTTTCTAACAATAAAAAAAATCCTAATCTTTTATCTACAATCAAACTGTAAATTAACAAGACACGCGTCGTCAATAAATGAAAAATTGTGTACATATAAAAGAGTGCCAAATGTCAGCTGCCAACTGTGAACAATGTTATACTTATACGTATATGTACATATTGTTATGTGGCATATGCCACATAAGTAAGATTTGCATTATGGGTACCTTTGTAAATTTGGTACTTGTGAATAATTATTTTGAATGGTCAGAATAATTAGATCCACGTGTATGCATCATGAAATGTATACTAAATTAGTTTACCCAAAGGAAAGAATAGAAATTCTTTCTGGAATGTCAGTTTTTCTGTCATTGTCACCATTTGAATAAAGTGTTCAAATTGGTGTAACTTAAGAATTTACCTTAGAAAAAGGTATAAAGTGAAGAAGTTATATAATGCTAATTACTATTACAATAGATTACGCGAGCGCTCGTGTAAGATAAGAACAAATATTACTGAATAATTATTAGTTCTTTGTTCTCCTACAGTATAAAAGGACCGAACTTTTGTACAGATCCTTAGTCTACTTTCGACTCCTGTGGTGGAAACATCCAGTAAGAGAATCTGACTCGAACTCTTGTATGGTCATATTAGGCTATTAACCAGCTGTACAAGACTAGAGGAAAGACACTCTCTCCAAATAGTTATTGATTACTATTGGGTCTGTCTAATTAAGAAATTAGAGTCAGAGGACTATTGAACTATTATGAAATAATAAAAGGTGTAGAATATTTTATACCGTGAGCAATAAGAATAAAAGGTGAAGAATCTTTTATATCGTTAGCCATAAGAATAAAAGGTGTAAAATAATATGTACTGTATTAAATAGTAAAAAGAAAATAAATACTAATAATTTCAAGTTAAAATAATTAACCCGTTGTGTTGATTGTACTTTCATTGATTTAGTTGAGACTCATTATAAATATATTATAGAAATATAGGCAATTGTATATACTTTATTGTACATACTTCAAAAACCCATATTATCTATTCATAACAATATGTACATGACCATGTAGTTTACAGTTTTATTGGATGGAATTAACAGTCTCAAAAAAAAGAGAAGGATGGCACACGCTTAATGTTTGATTGCCTGATGACCAGCTCATAAAAACCAGGGGCTCATCTATTCCTAATCAAGAACAAGGTGGAAAATTATTTAACACGCACGCCGCTTAACGAATTTACAATTTTTTTACATGTATAAAGTACAATGCATTTATACATGTAAAATTCTACATAACATTTTCATATTAATGAATATACATATATACAAAAATGGGGTAGGTAACTCACCATCTAACCCCTGAGAGATCCATAAAAGAGAAAATTATACAAGGTTAAATACAAAAAGGGGGAACAATTTCCTTATATGAGCCTTATACAATTCTCTACCTCTTTCTATTTTCTATATATAAAATATACACACACTTTTAATTGAAGATGAGATAGATAAGAGAGAAAAAAAACTAAATCCAAGATCCATAATGTTTCCCTGTAAATTGCCCTCTATCCATATTGTACATATGAATTTATGTATCTCTAAAAAGATTGATTTTTGCTTCATTATTTTTCTATGTTCTCATACCCCCTCCAATTCTTTTTGGTATGGCCAGTTCCACAGTGTGTTGTTAAGCTTATTGTATGTTCTATTGTGTATAATATAACATATCCCGACAAGTTTTTTTTTGAGAACTCCAACTCGAGTAAAAAAAA
This sequence comes from Arrhopalites spinosus, assembly GCA_034700945.1. Taxonomy (NCBI): domain Eukaryota; kingdom Metazoa; phylum Arthropoda; class Collembola; order Symphypleona; family Arrhopalitidae; genus Arrhopalites; species Arrhopalites spinosus. Next base: position 71,639 of record JAQIVZ010000205.1, on the reverse strand, counting down.
GGAACTCCTCCTCATACTTGTACGGTGTGTTTGTGTATGTATAAAAATAGACCTCGATTCTCTCTCTCTCTCTTTACTCGAATGTGATTGATTGCACACGAATGGATACAAGTCAGTGTAAATATTTCATTGAGTACAACACCATAATGCATATAAAAGAATACAGGTACACTTTTTTCTCTCTCTTCTTTTTATATCAACTCCGTGTATGATGTACACACACACACAATGTGTGTTTGTGTGTGTGTACAATTCGTGTATCCTTTTTTTTATTTATTGATTACTCACTATACCTGGTTTTCTCCCTCGGTTTTTTTAGTGTACAAAAAAAGCCAGGCTATTTATTCACTAACTGTTGTGTAGTATAAAAATACATGTACATTTTTTTGACTCATCGGCAGTACCACAATTCACAAGAGGGTTATACTTAAGGTATATTTATACTTGGTACATATCGTATTACATGAGACTCATCCTCCTTCTCATAGAGTACAAGTTACAACGGTCTTCTTTTTTTATGAATGTACACATTCTCCCCTTTTTTCTACATGATACGACTATGAGTATGAGTACTATTAGTGGGGAAGGATATTTATATATAAAGAATAACAAACCAATCAGTCAATAAAAAAGAACTTTCTCAACTTTCCCTGCCACAAGTTTCCTTGTATTTTTTTTGGATGGGAGATGGGAGAAAAATCTGGAGTGAATAGAAAAAGAAGAAGAATCTATGACATGCTTCATGTCCTCCTTATTTCAACATTTTTAACTCTGTCGTGGATACTAGAAAGATATATGAGGAGCTCGAGTTTTTTTTATGTATTTTCTTTAGAAAACTACCGCTAGACTGTTAGAGTGTAGTACAAACAGGAGGAGAAAGAAGAAAGGAGGAAATATAAATCGATTCTTTTTATGTACACAAATAATATACAAACCACCAAATATTATTTAAGGTAAATGGTCCCTTTCCTTCTTATTATTTTATAACTGAGATCTATTATTCATTTTTTTGTGCTGGGTTTTGTGGGTTGTAGATATTGTGAAGGAAGAAAAATGTTTTTCTTATTTTATATTAAAGCAAGGATATATAGATTTTTTCAATTGCCAGAGTTGTTCAATAATTATGTATATTTGTAACCTTGGTTGTTATCAAAGAGTGTCTCAACAGGCAATAAATAATCATAATTGTTCTCTGTCTTTCTTTTTCTTTTGTTTTGAGAAACAACTTTTTGTTTTTAGTCTTTATGAATATTTAAACTTTTATGCAGTCTCTAGGCTAGTCTACAAACATAAAAATGGTACTACAGTGCATTTTAAGAGACATTGAAAGTATCGTGTGAATTTTCAGGGTCTCTCTTTCTCCCCTTTCTCTTTTCAATGTTCGTGTAGAACGAGAAAAGAGAATTTAGTGGTTTTGAATGTTCAATTAAATTCCCTTGTACATGTACACGTAAATATAATCTATTGGAAACTACTGTACAGATATGTAGAGCTACAAGTAGAATTTTTTTTGGAGAAAATGTTGAAAAGTTTGTGGGCAAATATTAAATAATTGTGTTTGTCCAACTGTAGACAAAATTTCAACATGTTAAGAAAAATGTTTATAGAATTATTTATTTAAATAAAAAATGTATTTTTATGTTAAACTCTCAAATTCTTTTTTTCTTTAAAGATGGAGATTGTACATAAAAAACATATTGATTTTGTGGGGGCAGCTGTCTTTGATAATTTTGGTGAAGAAAAATAAACATGGAAAACAAGGAGATAATATGAATAAATAATAAATATAAGACAAACGTAAAAGTTTTTTTTTTTAAAAAAAAACTTTCTCTTTTTCAAGCCACCTGTTCCTTCTCCTACAAGAGACATAAAGACCTTTACCTTGGACGAATATGGAGTTTGAGGCAATAATTCATATTTATTTTTTTTGAATATTTTTGTTTGTCAAATGAAAATAAAAATATGCGTACCTGTCACTCTTAGTAGAGCAGCACTGGATGTTCGAATTCCAACAATGTTACGAGCTGTAAATTAAATATTGGGGTTTGTTTGTTATTCAAAATATATGACAAATATTTTTATGTCAATGAAAATATTTTTTTTATATAAAATCTTACCAGAACATGAATATCTTCCTTCGTCCCCTTGCCTTACTTGCGAAATACTCAAACTTCCTACTCCAATTATTCTGAAGCGTCTGTAATTTATTTTATTCATATTCAAATTATTGTCAACATTTTTACGTGCATAGCCATAGCCACACCAAGGAATATGGAAGGAGAGTGGATAGGATAAAAAATATATTGAGAAATTGCACAGAATTCTTTTTTTTGCAATTTTTTCTGGAATTTAAACAAGTTATTGAAAGACAAATCAAAAGAAAATAGACAAAGAAAAAAAGTTGTAAGCCCTCATTTACCACTATAGACATGAATCACTGCATATTCCCTAGAGTTTTTTTGAATGTGAACTTGATTTTCAAAATCAACTTTAGAATGGAAATTGTAGATTTTTTGCATTAAAAAAATATGCATCTACATATGTAAAAGGGCCATATCTTGCTGTGACATGATTTAAATTTTGTTTGTGGAAATTTCCCATCAAAATCAATGCAATTGTGTTTCATTTCAAAGTCAAGCAATATTTCTAAGAAAGTTGACATTTTACATTAAAAAAAATTATTTTGGCGACTTTGATAAACTTTTGACGTCACTTGATAAAAATCAAAAATATTTTGTGTCCAACTAGAATTTTGACAGTAAAAAACTAGACAAGTAAAAGAAAATATTTTGAAAAAAATTGCTTTGAAAAGTCAAAGTAACACTAGCTAAATTATATTCCAAAAAACTTATGCATGACATTAAGTACCAAAGTGATTGTTGAAAGCTTTGAGAAGAAAATGAATAAAATTGTGATATAACTTTTGATAAAAAATGGAAAGAAATTCATTTGAAAAATATAAAGAGAATTGTGATATGTAATACATATACATATAAAATACAATTTATATGTGACTGCATATTGTCCAAGACAAGATAGGAAAGATTGTAAAAATGGCAGAGAAAAGAAGAGACAACTCCCGTTTCCATGGTTCTTGTTGGATCAACTCCATAACTTGTGAGATTTAGAGGAGAGGAAAAGTGGGAGACGGTGTAGGCACAAGTCAAAATGATTTATGTGATGCATTAAACTTACCCATTGGCCTTTACATCTATGGCATGTCCGTTCTTCTTCCAAGACTACAAAAAAAATATTCAATTTTCGTGTTAAAAAATTGTCAGTAAAATAAATACAATTATTTTTCCAACAAAAATATTTTTTTCACAAGTTAATTTGATCTCCTACAGAACATTTTGTAAAATATTTATCATTTTTTTATATAAAAATGTGAACTCACAACTTTTGGCTCCGGGTTCCCTCTTGGTGGCTCACACTCCAAGACAGCACTTTCTCCAGTGGCTGCCCATACATTTCGAGGTGAAAGTTTAAAGTCATCTCGAAGTGCTAGAAAAAATAAAAATGATATTTTCATATTAATAAACTTTTACTGCAATTAAAAAAAGATTTCAGAAAAAGATTTTTGGAAAGGAGTTAAAATATTTCAAAAGTTAACTTTTCGCAAGAGAGAAAATAGTTTTCAAGAAAATTTTGCAATCTGACCAAAAAAAAATGTTTTAGCTTGAGTTTTGAACATTCTACATCTTACAGTTTGACATAGAAATTATACAGGATAATTCTAATAAGATAAATGATGGTTTTTTGTCCAAGTAATTTGAGATGCACCCAAATTTAGGGTTTCATTTAATTGAGCAGCTGTACAGATGAATGGGATGAGAGGAGGAGGAGGAGGGTAATATAAAGTTAAATCCCGATCTCGGATTTGAGCTTATCTTTCGATTTGGTCTTGTAACGATACAACCAACTCGGAGAGTAGCAGATGGAGAGAGAAAGCTCTCGTGTCTTTTGGGGTTGATAGTTTGACTTGTGTTTTAACTACTTTCACATTTCTGTTATCATTTATTGGCAAACTTTATAAGCTCCCGACAGGAACAAAAGAGAAAACTCCTCCCTGGTCTAATAATAAGTGGGAAAGTTTGACAATATTATATGAATGAAATAAAAGGGAGGAAAAGGGAATTGTGTAAAACACAAATGCTATCACACCTCGAAACAAGTTCAAACTATGTGCCACAGACAGAGAGAGAGAGATACACGTGTCCCTTTTGTGAATTATCATTGTGAGAATCCACCATTCTTTTTCATCCCTTGTTAGCTCCAAAAGGAAAAAAGAGAGCTGGTGTTGCGTTGTTCATATGAAGAATTCAAGGGTAGTGCATTCTCATAGAGAAAATTACTTGACACACACCAATCCTATTTACGCATTCCTTTACAATGGGGCTCAAAATTGTTGAATTTTGGTGCAAAGTGTGTACACATCCCCCTCTACACATTTTTCTTTATAAGATTCCTCCTGCTTTCTCTTTTCTCTTGCACATTTTGTTCAAGGAGGATGGGAGAGAGTGGATGTGAATCCCAACGCAATTTGTAGAATGGAGGATGCAACTTGGAAAAAGTAGCGACATTTCATACTATGATAATGTTACTAATGCTACGTGTCATCGTTGTCCTTGTCTCTCTCTCTCTCTCTCTTTGGCTCATGCTCAACCAAAGTACCTTCAGGTTACAACTACAACTACCATGTCCACATTTTGGAGAATGGAGGCAATGTACTTTTCAACTCTTTTCTCTTTTAGCCAACCACCATGAGGACTGAAAGGAGTAGAGAGAGAGAATATTACAGGAGAGAGAGAGAGAGAGAGTTGAGAAAAACGCTTTAGTTTACAATGGAAACTCTCTCTCTCTCTGGTTCTCTCAGGAGGCTTTTCCATACACGTTGACAAATATGGCTCATTTGTTCATATTTTTCGGCCATTTCCCTCGCATGGTGTTCATATTATCCTTATCTTTATTACACGGCTTGTACTCTCTTGGCACTGTCTACAGATATACACCAAAAATATAAAGAGTTTGTTTTCTAACCTACGCTAACCACTGTAGTACATACACTTACACTACAAGTCTTACAATTTATATTGTACAATTTCATATAAAAAAAGAGCCAAAGAATTCAACAAGGGGGAAGGGGGAAAGACAAGTAATTTTTATTTATTTGTACTCTCTCATGATTGTATCGTTTGTAGTTTGTTAGAATTTTTTTTTATTTATTTACATTGTAGAACGTAACTATTTTTCCAAATGGTAAACAATTTTCTGTACACCTGTAAAATGTACAGTCCACATATATTTCTGTTAAACAAATAAAAATATTGCTGCATTGTATTTTTCTTCATACATTTAAAAAATGTAAACAAAACGAATTAATATAAAATAATGTTTTTTCATAATTGATACAAATCTGAATGGAGAGTCAAAAGTAATTTAAAAAGAAAAGTTAATTTTTTACAATTGGATACAATCAAAGTGTACACACACAGTACAAGAGAAAGTATTAAAGGGAAATAAATTGAAGGCATATTTCCTAGTTTTGGCCTCCCTCTCCTCTAGAAAAAGTATAAAAGAAGTAAGGACTAATAATGAAGCCTCGTAGCTTTATAAAGTGGAGTTTAGTACAGTGGCACTGCCTCATGATTGAAATTTCCCCATGGACTTTTGTTGCTGTGTAAAAAAACCCCCGTTCATTTTACATTTGTAACCTTCACAAAAACAGAAAATAGACAAAACATAAAAGTAAAATAAAGTTAACCCTTGACAAAGTCTGTGTGTGATCCATAATATTGTATGTACATTATATTTTACAATGAATATAACGTTATTATGAAAGCATGGAGGATCCCGTTGGCGATTTAAATGTAAAAGTAAAATAAATGCATGTCAAGGATGGAGAGAGAGAGTCCCTATAGAATGTATTTGTGGTCCCCTCCAATGATTTACAAGTGTACATGACACTATTTACATGGTACACAGACAAACAAATGACAAAACACATGGACCATCATAATTATGGGGAGATACATTTCATGAGTGCGACAGACTCTCAGTGGGTCTTATTATGTGGATCCTTCATAACTAGAGACTCAAAGTACCTCCCCTCCTCCCTATCTCTCATCTACTTTATGTTTATACACATTCTAAGCTCAATCTGTTTTGCTAGTGTTTTTTTTATTCCCCTTCTCTCTCTCTCTCTGGCTACACTTTGACTGCCTCGTAAATAAAGATTTAAGTACTCGGCAAAGGTTTTAAAGGAAAGGGACGAGAGACTGGTTCAAAGGGAAAACCTGGACAAATAAAACCCCCCGGAAGAAGCAATCAAGTCTTGTGTAAAAAAGAGTTGAAATGGGTAAATAAAACAGTAGGAAATAAGAAGGCAAATTCTCTGAGGGTGGTGTAAAATTCTATAGAAATTTTTAGAGACACTTTTATCAAGGTAAAAATATTGTATATGTATTACTAAACTTTATATATCTATCTGTGGGGTAACAGATAGATAGATTTTTTCTCCCCCTTTTCAACAATTTCTTCATTTTCCCTTTCTCATAGTTGAATAGACATGAAAAAAAATCTTCTCCTTATTTTGTCACAGAATTCACTTCATCCCCTTTTCCATCCATGAAGGAGTTGCATCCCTAAATTGGAACAAACTTATTGACTTTAGAATAAAGTGAGATAGACAAAAAGCTATCTGTACAGATAGTTTCCATTTAATTTTAGTTTTTGTGAAAAAAAATTCAAATGTTTCTCATTTACAGCCTTTGGCTAAAAGAAAAAAACTTCTTTTTTTGTATTTTGTACAGTCTATGGAGTGTCATTAGAAATACAATTAATTTTTCCAAAATCTTGTCCCCTTAGTTTCCATCTCCATGTAAAAAAAACTTTAAGGAAAAAGGAGAGAATGGAGCGAGTAGTTGTTAATACAGACGAGATGTTTATTCAGCCATTATTGGGATTATGGAGAAAAAAGAAACATAAAAGAGTTACAAGTAGCTCACCACAACCATCCTATTACGTCAATAAGTATAATCCTGTATTTAAAATGAGAGAAACTTAACAGATTTTATTGTAGGGAGACATGTAGTCAAATACAAAAAAAATAGACTGAATCTACATAACACATGTGGGGGGACGGGTTTTCTATCCATGAGCTGAATACTGAGGTGGGTTCCTAATTCAATTATAAATTATTCATTGAGCCAAAACATCAAAGACTTTTTTTTATCTCGGCTTCAGATTCAACGCCAAAACTTTATCCGTATGCATCCCATGCAACATTTCCAGGGAGGGAAATGGAGGGGAGAAGTTGAAAAAAAGTCTGTTTTTAGTTTTAAGAATTCTACACTTTTTTTACTTTCTCTCTCTCTCTCAAACTTTGTATGTCACCCACCCCCTCACTTTCTTGAGACTAAGAGCCAATGGGGAGATGAAGACATTTCAATGGTCAAGTCCTATCGTTAGTCCCAGGCATGACAAGTATGAGAGAACAAAATTTTGTGAGACAAATTAATTTTATATAAAATTAAATTATAAGATTTGCAACAATTCTAGTGAAAGAATTATTTTTTGGAATATGAAAGTGTAGAGAAAGAGAGAGAAAGATACTTGAAAATGTGTCAATTTATTGTAATTTTGATTGAAATGGAATAAGTAGGGGCTTGAATGAGAGAGTGTGGAGAATGTGGATGGAGGAGACATAAAAGGGGGGAGAAAGGGATAAAAGATGGAAAAAAGGGAGGGGTGGGGGGTAATAGAAAACTGGATTTTCTCATCCGTCAATACGATGACGATGATGAGTGACTGCACCATTGGTTGTTGTGGATGGAGATGCAAGTTGCTAGTTTTTCAGTTGAGTGAAAATCAGAGGATAAGATGAATCATCCACTTTAATAGAGTCACCATTCATGAACGACACTCTCTCTCTACATGAAGAGACACTTTTCAATCAGTTTCGTCATAATTATTTCTCCATTTCCTCCATCCATCTTGATTCTATTTTCACAAAATAAAATCTCCTTTCACTACACAGACACACATACTCCAATAAGTGTGCCACAGAGAGAGAGAGACCTACAGTGTTGAATTATCGTTGACAACTTTTCATATTATAAAATTTACAGATTTATGTAGTGTAGTGTAGTGTAGAAAAAATTCTATAATTTTAATCTTCAATTATTATCTTTTTTCAGTTGTCTCTAGACTCCTGCCGGTTCCAAAGATTGAGTGTCTATGTAGGACTGTCTCATTATTTTAAATGGAGAATTTTTAACTTGATTTGACATTCGACATCATTCCTATTCGTAGACTTGAAAAATGTTATGGAGTTTTATAAGAGAAAAAATTCTATTTTCAGCTGTCAATAAATTGAGCTGAAATACAGCTACGCCCCCTTTGCCGCCCTCTTGTCTTTAATTAATTTAGAATATTAAAGTCTATGTCAAGGTATAATTAATTAATTGAAATTTAACAGCATTTTTTAATTTTTCAGGTGCATCCTCTGCACTTTCCAACCTACGCTCGGCTCTCCGGAAGCAAAGTGAATGCTGAATGCACGGGGGCTCGGGTTGATTAAATAATTTACTGTACTGTTTAAATACAAGGGACTTTTTATTTAACCCGGGTTTTATTCTACTATGATTTGTTCTAAATTTGAAAAAATTCAAAATTTAAATGACAATTCATTTTTAAAAATTAAATGTCAAGAATGACTCTGATTAAACTAAAAATGGCAGAAAATTACAAATAATAAACTTAAAAATTTCAAGGGGATTTGTATAATGAAGACAAAAAAACAAGGAGTTCTTAGAAATCACTTGAAATGTTCAAAAGGAAAGTTTTTTTGAAGTGGATGAAGTATAATTTGAACAATCTACACTCAAGAGCATCATCATGAGTGCACGTACATACAAAAGGAGATATTCATTCTCGCCACTTAGTTAGATGAAAGGCTTTGTGTCTATTTTTTGTGTATTGTATTTATAGAGAAAATGTACTTGACTTTCCCCTTTCAACTGTACCACAAAAGAAACAAAAACCAAATTAAATCATCACAACTCAACAGTTGTGTCTACAAATTGTACAATGGAGTCTATGTATAAATTTTGTTTTTTTAGCCTTTTGAATTTAAAGTGAAAGTGCTCTCTCTCTGTCTGTCTGCTTAGAATCAGAAAATTATTTTGTTTGTAAAGGTAAATGAAAAATATAGTTATTATTTAAATCACATTTAATTCTTAGAATAAATTTAGAAATTAATTCAATTCAATTTAATTCAAGTCTGTCATTAAAGTCTTGTCTTTTTTTGTCAAAAAAAAACATGAAAATAGCAAAAAATTGAAGGTAGTCATAGAGCATAATTTATGGAAGAATAATTTTTTATGAATGAATGTGCTAATTTTAATGATGCAAAAGATCAAAAAGATGACTTCAAAAGCACTAGAAAATTATTTTCTCTCTTTCTCTTTCTTATAAGTTAAAGAGAAATTATTACCCTCTTAATTTTACTACTTAATGCCAACAAAATTTCATGAAAAGAATTTCGAAAGATGAAGACATTTAAATTCTCAAGAAAAGTCACTCGACTACAGATATTACAGAAGAGAAAGAAGGCGGACAAAAAATCATGAAAGTCTTTTTAGAAAATAGAAAGTCTACAAAAATAGTAGTATAGTTTCAGTTTGTGTCTGTCGTACATAGAGAAATTTCTATATAAAAAAAGAGAAAGCCAGAACCAATGGCTGTGAGTGAAACACCTGAGATTTTTTTTCCATTTGAAACTGAAATTGAAAAAAAGAGAACTCAAATTGGCTACTAACAGAAAACTACAGATGTGAATTTCTCTTTTTATCTTGGAATCCATTTATTTTTAACTGTTTCCGGCCTCCATCTTGACCTACTATTCACAATCCCTGTACAATGTGTAGAGATATTGTTTAAAATGGAATTGTTTTAAATTTATTTTTAGAAATATTATTATCTCTTTCAAGAACAAAAAATTAATTTTTTATTCTTGTTAAATTTAATACAAAATAATAAATTTCACCTGACATTAAAATAGGCGTATCAAATACAACACACAAATTTTTATGTAGGATTGTGCCTTGTACAGATATTCAAGCCAAGACAAAAAAATTAATTTAAAAAAAATCTATTTCCTAAAAGAATTCATGTAGAAGAGAAAAGATGAAGGAAAAAAAAATATCAGTTCATCTTGTGAGAGGGAGAGAAAGTGCACATTTGTGGAAAGCAAATCGTCATTCCTTTTTTTCCATTTTGTTAAATAGAAAAAAAAGACAATGAAGATGGAGACGTCGATGAAAAATCGTGTCAATTAAGTTGACAAGGAAAAAAAGGAGAAAAGACATCGAGTTGTCATCGTCTCTCAAGTTCTTTTCCCTTTGCTCTCTCCTAAACCTAAAATAGATTGTGATCGAAGGACCAAAAACTAAAAGTAAAAACTATTCACTCCACTCTTTCATCTCCTTCCTTCCTCTTGCCATTCTCCAAGTGAATTCTTCTCTAACTATGTGTAACTACTTGTCTAAAAATCTATATGTCTTTTCTCTCTCTCTTATACACACAGCTTTCTTTTTCTCTTAGAGTTACATCTTCCTTTCTCTGAGTAAGTAGGAGGACGTACAAGTTTTCCCAAGTAAAAAATCCACATTTCATTTTTGTGCCCTCTTCTATTTGTCATGTACATGCAGTAGCAAGTAGTTATCCCTTATACTTTTACACATCTTAATTCCATCTCTTAAATAAAATTCCATGGGAGAAAGCCTCCTACAGAGTATAGGCGAGCATGTACAAGCACCAGCACCAGTATCCGGATATGAAGCATCAAGGGAGAGGGAGAGAAAAAAACTGAGAGAGAAAATCGTTCAATTTTCAGCCTCTCGCTCTTAAAATTCTTCAATAGTTTTCTCCAGTGCCAGTGTGAAAAGGAAGGGAGAGAGAGGCAAGCAAGTTTCCTCCTTTCACTTTCATTTCAAGAGGAAAAAAAATCCTCCAAAGAAATTTCTAAGAGTAAGAGTCTCCATTAGTTTGTATGTATTTTCTCCAATTTTTACTCTTACCTTTTTTACTCATCTCCCCTCTTTCTATTAGTCTCGGTCAAACCTGCATGACCTTATAAAATTCCTCTTTTCCTCTCTTTCTCTATTTATTTTTGAAAAACTAAAGAGAAAGTTAAAGTTTGTTTTTTTGATAAAAAAAAATCTATTTGTGTCTGGACAGAGAAAGTTTACGAGAATAATTACAATTAAATTTTATCTGGAGAATATTTTACCGAAAATCGGTTTGACGGTTGATTTTAAAAGAAGAATTAATGACAATGTACATGAAGGGAGTGAAAGTAAGAAGCCATGTCTATGAGACTGTAAGTGTAATAATGCATTTTGAGAGAAAATACATGGCCTCAGTCTGATCGTTGACGTTCCATTTCCTCTGACACTATCGTAGCCTAAGATCGACATTGTAATTGTGTTGGTAATAAATTTTCTTTTTTTTCCCCATAAATACACCAGCGAGAGAGAGAGCGAGAGGCTTTGAACGATTTTCTCTTTTTTTTACTCAAAATGTACATACTAATATATTATAGATGATAACATGTAAATGACTGTGTGGTTGGTTTTGGCCATGAAAAAAATATTTTCAGTGGTTGGTTTGGTTCGTGTGGGAATTGGTAGGACTTTCTCTCTCTCTCTTGCACAACGTGTACAATTTATATGTAGTTTGTATATGACAAACTGTCCATATATAATTTTTTTGAAATATCCTATACAAGAATTATAGCATGATTGAAGATAGCCACATAACATGTATGTACATGTTGGAGGGGTAAAGAGTAAAAACTATTTTTTCCGTGTTATGTAGATAGGGGGAAGAATTATGGGGAGACTTATAGTGACAGGAGGTGTGTAGCGGAGCTTGTAAAGAGTTGAGAACACGTTCATGTAAGAAGTCCATTAGGACAAGAGAAGAGAAAAAAAATGTGATGAGGTCTATTCTGTAAGGCATTTCCAGACCCTTGAGCTTCCACCAGTACAGTCTCATCTACTAACATGAGAGAGAAAGAGAAAGTGTACAGGAGAAAGAGTGTGGACACGCAAACCGTTTTACGTGTGGAAAAACGACGGTGTAATGGATCATCTTACTTACCACCTACACAAACCAAAAAAATTCCTTTGGTCCCTAGTCTTCTTCACTTTCTCTTTTTTTTCTCTTTAGTTTTTATCTGTACACGGTCAATAATTGGCAAGCCCCTTTTTTCAATCCACTGAGACTCTATGAGACTTTCTCTTTTTTTCTGATAACTTCATTGGAGAAAGTTGATGTATAGTTTTTATCTGTGTCTGTACAGCTATGTTTTATAAGCTTGAAAAGGCACATGCGCCACATTTTAATTAAGTTAATTTTATAATAATTAATTACTCAAAAAAAAGTTTTCATGACTTGAAAATGTCTGTCAGGAAAGAAATATTACTTTGCAAATTTTTTGACAAGAGATGTCAAAAATAATTTATGCAATCAAGAAATCAAGTACACGTCTTTTTAGTTAGTTGACATAAAATGTATTTCCTGTTGTTGATTCTACAAGTAATTTATTTAATTTTCCCTTTTTTCTTGTTCTACTCTTTAAATAAAAATGGAGTCTCATTTTGTAGCTCAAAGAAGTAAAAAAGAAGACTTATCCAAAAAAAGGAAGGAGAAAGTAACAGTTGGGCTCTTGGTGTTGGCTTTCTTTTTCTGTTTTTTGGTCTTGTTGTAGAATAGGCTAATCTCATCAAAGTAAATGGGAGTATAATAGTTACACGTACAAAACTATCAAAGGTAATAGCATGAGCTTGTAGCATGTATTTAGGCAGAGAGAGAGAGAGAGAGAGAGGGTAAACCCATTAGACTTGATGTCCTCAACCTCTATTATACTTAAATGACGGTGAACTAAGGAGAGATAGCGGTGTATACACATAGAGAGACAATGCCCGGGTATAGTGAAAGATATACCAATGCCATGAGAATCATGTAGATGAAAATTTCTTTTGACTTTGGACTGAGGATGCCTCTCTTCTATTAAAAAAAAGAGTTGGAGGGGATGACAAGCTACATTTTCTATTCAAACTCTCTCTCTCTCTCTCTTCCTTTTCTCCTCCTCTCTGTCCTATACCCCAACACTGTCTCTGTCTCTGTGTGTGTGTACGTAAGTTGAATGAAAGAGAAAGAGAAAATTTTTTGTGTAATGTATGAGATGAAGGGAGTAAAATAGAGACTAGAGACGCGTCCCATGGAATGTAATGACACCATGTCGAAAATAAAAGCTACACAGGGAAGATTCCGGGTGACAGTAACGTGAAAGGCGTCTGTCTATTGAGATACAGGGCTACATGTATATTCTGTTTACTCTGTTTTTTAAGCTGTTCAAATCACTGCTATGCATACTACCTGTACACGTATATACATGTATGTAGGAGTACATATTTTTGTATAGAGGTAGAGAGTAATTTAGGTGACTACACCTTTTAATCAATAGGGACGCGTTGAATGGAATGGAATAGATGAAAAGAGTAAGAGAGAGAGAAAAGAGAAAGGAGAAAAAAAAGTCAGTGGAGTTTGAAACATAAGAGATTTTATCGTGATTAAAAAGGAGAATTCAGAATTAAATTTTCCCTATTTCCCCTTCATTCCATCCGTAATTTTCCTTTTTTGGTTCCTCTTCCATTTCCTTGGGTGTCAGGAAATCACAATAAACGTCGCATAGATTGGCTAATAATTTACCCAGAATGATGACCACCTATAACTATGAGCATTCTCTCTCTCTCTCCTTTCTCTTTTTTGCCTTGAGCCTTTTTACGATCTCCTTCTTTTTCTTTCCAACTTTTCCTTCTCTCTCTCTCTCTCTCTCTCTCTCTATCTATCTTTCTCCACTTGTACAATTTCTCCATTTCCCTTTCAATAATAGCTTTCTCCCCTCTCCGGCTCTTATTTTCAGTCTTTTTGACTCTGTTGGGTGTGCATAGTTGTATTCTTGAAAAGGAATCTTGTATTTTTTTGGCATTGACTTTGAAATACTCGTGGTAGAATCTTAGTATTAAATTCAAAGCGATAATTTTTAAGCTGACGGATTCCACTCAATAGTCCAACTTTCACTTTATCTATTTACTACAGACTACAGACATGCCATCGTATTGACTACACCATGACCTAGCATGATTTTCAAAATTTTTATTTCTCTTTCATTGGCTTCTCCCCTCCTTCCATTCCCATGTACGAGACAGGGAGCTTTGTTTGGTCGAAATTTGACCACAAAAACCATCCAAACCAAGCTTTCACTGAAATATTTAAACATTTAAAATATTTTCTAGCTTTCTACTGTATTTTATTCCCCCTCCCTCCAGCTAGAAACTTTTTAGTTTAACAAATAGTTTTTATTCATGAACAAATCCAATTGTAATACAATTTGCATTTGTTGTTATGCAACTTTTGATTAAAATCTTCTTTTGCAAATCTGACAAAAACCCAAATAACTTGACCACTACACTGGTTGAAACATGTTTGCAATTAGAATTTAATTTATATATATACAGACTGTATATACACAGTCATATAAGGAATAACATTGATTTTTGTATAATAATGTAAGGTAGACTGTACATGCAAGTATGGTGGAGTTGAGGTAGAAAGCCATTCATGCTCCCAAAATATTTTACAAATGGAATATTGGAAAGTACAAAAAACATATTAACTGTGTGGGTTGAAAGGCCCACGTCCACTCTCTACTTGAGACTGGGTATATTTCCATGTCAATCCAATGGAGAGAATCTCAAAGTTTACAAGGATGAAAGGAGGACGTGGGACGTGGGAGGAGGACGGTGAGTTAAATTGAAGCTGGACGTCGACAAGCCAACTCGTTTTCCAATTTCCTGTCCTCTAGTCCCATTTCATCAGAAATCTATTTCAATGTGAATGTTTTCCGCATCTAAATAAATGTTTTCACTTTTTCTAACCACCATCCTCTCTCTCTCCATTCTTTGTATGGACCACACACATCCACATATGTATGTATGTACATGTTAGATAACTGTTGTATCATTCAACTTGAAGTTCTTATTGTTATTTCTCCCATTTCCCTTTCTCTACGGATATGTAATATACGGTTTTATATTAAAGCGGGGAAAGAACATGATGCAAATCTGTAACCCTAAATCGGACATCGGACCTCACTCTCTCTCTCTCTTGTAGTAGTCATGTGAGTCCCATGGTGAATTCAGTGTAATGTAAAAATGGAAGGGAAAACACGCAAAAAACCGCCAAAATGTCCCCCTCCATCAAATCAATACTGGAACGACTAGCCCCCTAAATCTCATTTTTACATGCCAACCAAATATTTTTTTTATGTACTTAATCATAATTTCATAGCCAATGTTGTGGATTCAATATGCAATCAACTATGTAAATTACACCTTTCCCCATCCATTTTTTTTGTTTCAAAATGTACAGTCTCCCCTCCCCACTTTTTTGAGCGTGTTGGAACTTGGAGTTTTGAATTGTTGGAAATAATAAAATTAACATTTGACGACAAAGGATGAATTGGAGAAAAGAAAAATATTTTTTGAATTTTGTTCAAGATGAAAACTTTTTGTAGTTTTTTTTTTGCAAAAGTACAAAAGAAGCGTAAAATGTGAGGAGATACGTGAGAGGTAAGGGGGCTAAAGGTAAAGGGATTTGTGGTCTTGCTTCCTTTTCCACATGTCCCTGTCCTACATCTTCCCTGTCTCTTTTGTGTAAGGGAAGCAGCTTGAGTTTAAAATTGCAACTCAACACCCCGTGTAAAAAAGTTGACATAAAGTTGTTGTTCAGAATATAGCAAGTCGTTCAAGATTCACGCAAAGAGAGAGAGAGAGAGAGACGAAAGTAGAGAAGGAAAAAAAAGTCAAAAGTACGTGACAAAACTTTATCACCCAGCCACTCCTCACCCGTCGTAAAATGTGGAATTCTTTCATTTGACTAGATCAAAAAACTTAAAGAAACAGAAAAGGAAAAGATCGACAAGTTCGACTCTGTCTTCCTTTTTCCCCATCTTTTTTCCTTTTGAGCTCAAAACCTCGTAAAACTTTCATTTTAAAACTGTTCATAAACACACA
The DNA here is from genome assembly GCA_034700945.1 of Arrhopalites spinosus. NCBI lineage: Eukaryota > Metazoa > Arthropoda > Collembola > Symphypleona > Arrhopalitidae > Arrhopalites > Arrhopalites spinosus. The sequence continues at coordinate 55,494 of JAQIVZ010000205.1, read as the reverse complement.
CACACACACAGAAACCCGAAATGAGTCACTTGTATGTTGTAAATAAGAGAGAGACAGTCATAGTTAAATTAAAATGTATAATCATGTGAGGCAAGAGAAAAAAATCAGACAAAAAACTAATTTGGAAAATATTATTAGCACAGTTCAAACAAAATTGTTAAAGATATTTTTTTTACAGTTAAATACATGAACGTGACACAAGCAGGTTTCACTCTTGTTTTTCTTTAGCCTTTCCCCTTCAATGTAATTTTGACTATTTTTTTACAGTGTTAGTTTTAGTTTGAAACCAAATATCTTTTTTTAAACAAGTCAAAAAATTTGTGAATGAAAAATTATGAAAGGAAAAAAATGTTTTTTCAATGAGTCTCCATTTCTTTTTTTTAAAAAAGTACTTAAAATATTTATATTTGTATGTATGGAAATCCATTAATAACAAATGCTACTTTCATCCAAAAAAATATTTTTTAGGTAAAATTCTTCTTTTTTATGAAAGTAATTTTGATGGATTGTCAACTTCCGGTGTAATTTTTTTTTTGCAAGCCAACAAGTTCCTCTTTGTGAAATTTGTGCCAAAGAAAATAACAATCAAAATGGTTGAAAAAATAAAAATTACCCAAAAAATTCATGTCCCGCACATGTTTTTATAAAAATAGGAAAAATTATTACGAAAAAAAAAAAAATTGGACACACATGTCGTTGTCGTTATAAAATTTTTGGCAATTAGACTAAAATGACAGTAATGTCTTTTGTGATGAATGAGTTGATTAAAATTCTCCAGTGGTTTATGTGTACAATTTCCATGTTTTTATCATGGAATATTAGTGACTCTCAAAGAATTGCCTTTAGGCGTTGACCAAAAAAGGAAATGTGAGTTTACATTGGATCCATTGGAGTGAAAAGATTTATTTTGTGGACATTTATAACTTTGCCACTCTAGGTATATCTTTTCTATATATATATGTATAATGGAGAAATGTATATTTTGTGTGACTTTTACTACGGGAAAAAGCTAATTAATCGGCATAGTTCATCATCCCTGAACACTTTCCCCTTGCTGATAATTCTGTTTGGTTATCACAACACTTGATTTACATTGTAAATTCTCTCCCCTCCATTTTATTTAACAGTCTCCTCTCTCCTCCCTCTATTTTAAATAATATCAAGATATCAAAATCATAAAAAATGACCAATTGACAAAAATGACCAATTTTAATTCAAAAACCTCAACTCTCAGAATTTTCAAGAAAGAGAGAGAGGGGGAGATGAAAAACATGGGGAAGTTGTTCACGTGGTAATTTATCAGCACGAAAATAAAAAAGCCAACGGGGCCCAAAAAAGAGAGGAATGGTCATAAAAACTAAATATATTTGTATTGAGGAAATTTTACAAAATGTAGAAAGTTCCAATCAAACAAGTTACATTGTGAACGGTAGTAAAAGTGAAAAAAAGAAAGTAGAGAAAGTTGAATAATTTGAGCATGTGTACAACAAAAAATGGAGGTTCTAATAATAAGCACCTTAGATTGTTATAATATTTTGTAACATCCAAACATTTACCCAACACGATTCGACAAAAGAGAGAGGGAGAGTCATTGCATGTTGGGACGGTTTTAATTGTGCTGTAACGTGTAAGTCTAATAATAACGGGCATGCATGCAATTTATAATTCTTCTAATCTCTACTCGTTCATTTCATCAAATTGCTCTAATGCTGTCTCAACCTTGTAGGCTACCTCCATGTCTCTCTCTCTCAAAAATCATGGCTTTTATATGTAAAATGTGCGTATATTTCTCAACTCTCCAAATTTTCACCGACTGGGAGTTAACTACCACAACATAAATTTTGGAAATATTTCTGGTACTTTGCACCATGCACCATGCCGCTCTTTTTTACTTCATTTTAGCTAAACATGGCAGCCCCATTACATTTGTTGTGTGATAAAGTCAAAAGGTCTCATGGAAGTCGTTGTCTTGAATTTTTAAATAATTGTCACGAATATTAAGTCACAAAATCAAAACCAAGAGAGAGAGACCATTTTATTTATTAATGGTCGAATTTTGTTCAATATTTTTTTAAAAATAAATGTACACACATGTGTGTGTGTCTATTTAAGTGTACTATTATTATGTAATTTGTAAACATTTAAACTTTCAAAAAAAGTTAAACTTTTCTCTTTAAAAACTCATTTAAGGCCCGATTTTTTTTCAAACTTTATTGGGAAAAATTTCTCAAGGGTTCGTGATTTCGTGTTAAACTTTTTCTCTTCTCAACTTTTAATTTTTTAGGCATGCCATTTTTTCAGGTTGGCTGTGCCCTAAGAATAACAATTAAATATTTTGTACAGTGTACATAAATACAGCCACACTATTTTTTTATCAGCTTCTTTTTTCACCCTATCAAAGACCCTAATCTTGTAACTGTCATTAATGGTGGAATATGATTAATCAGTAAATTTATTTTTTACTGATTTGATCATGAACCCCATCACATGTAGAAAAATCCAAAAAAAATCATTTTTTTATTATTACCTTGATTTTTATGCTTGACAGCAAGAAAAAATTCTGTATACAAATTCATAGCCAACTGTGCGAAAATAAAGAACCAAAAAAATGACTAGCCTGGTTGGAAGCCGTTCATCATTTAATCAAAAAAAAAAAACTTTTTAGTCAGGAAACAAGGGTGAGATATTTTTTTTTACATGAAGGGAATTATATAAAGAAAATGGAGATTAAACCCCTCTGTTTAATATTATTTTTAGCTACAATTTTTTCAATTGGAGGGGAAAAAAGAGAAAGCATGCAGAAGGCTAATTTAATTCCATGTTGAAAATTCAACAAAGGAAACGTCTCTGTTAACTAAAGCAAACAGTGGGGTCTTTCATATATATTTTTTTATTGTTTTATTTTATACAAAAGAAAAGTCTTGGACTTTCTCTTTTACCTACTTAAATCACTACACGAGGGGTCTGTTTAAAAAACCCGTCGCCCCTTGATTTTCCCCTCTTTGCATTTATTGTGTGCAGGGGGGAGGGAGTATATGTTTAATTAATACGTCCTTTTTCTGTTAGAAGTGCAACCCGCATTAATTATAATTCACCTGATTGAATTGCAAATTATTTTTCATCAACATTTGTACCTTTTCATGGTCAAAAAAATACTTAAAAATTTTACATTTAAATTTAAGTAAATTTTTTTTCCAGATATGATACACAGGACAAGGACTAAATTATGTAATAATTAATAAAAGTCAATTAAAGTAAGATGCGGAATTTTTCTGATAAAAAGTGGAAATGATATTATTAATTTAACATTCATGTTACTGCATTAACGAGCTGTTCCACATCCACAAAAAAGTCAAGGATGACCGCTCTAGAAAAAATGTCGACTGTTGAATGTTTTTTTTATGTGAGAAAGAAAAACCACAAAAATTATTAGGGCTACAAACTAACAGAGTAATAAAAACGATTCTTAGAGGAGAACCCCCCCCCCCCTCCTTTGACTTGTGTAACTAAGAAGGCAGAGTTTGTTTGTGGGGGAGGGAGAGAATTGTTCGCATGACTTGACTGAGGCTGTTTGGTCGTAAGGGTTAAATTTGCATAGGAGCGATAAGGAGTCTAGACAGAGGGAATCGATAATGACTTAACATCTGTTCATTATCGTTAAAACGAGACACGGTAGACATTAATAATCATTTTCTCAGGGGGTGATTTATTGCACCCAATGTTTATCGCCAAGTTTTGTTCACTTGAAATCCTTGGCTCCCCCACACTCTTCCTCCTTGTTCTTTTCATTGTAGGGAAAATACCGACAGCATGAGGCCTTGAAAAAGTGAACAACCTGAGAGAGAGAGAGAGCTTTCACTATTGCAATTTTAATTTCCTCTTTGGTTTTATCTATAGCCAACTACCCACCTTTTGCTTTCGTGTGAGTACAAATTCTATTAGAGTCAATAATCTTACCACTTTCTCTTCACACTGAGTTTCATTCATGGGGGATCATTTGTTGAATTTAGATTATATTCGTGATTACCATTATATTTTTTTTATTCTAAATCCACAAGTTTTTTTTGTGCCATATCTGTAGCTACTAGCTATAAATGTTTTTTTTGTTAAAGATTTTTAATTGAAAAATGTATAAGAGAAAGTTGGGACTTTGGTTTTTAGGGATTGTTGAAAAAAGTTGAGAAATGTGTGAAGATGACTCTTGTAAAATTGGCTGTTGTGAGTGGAAAGTATGTGGATTGGAATCGATGACAGAATCTTTCATAGAAAGTCTTTTGCCAGTTTGAACAATCATTTAAACTGTGAGACAGGCCAATAACGGACATGTAAAGTTGAACAAGTGAGAAAAAGAGCGTGTGAGGGAGCCAACTAGCAACAATCACCCTGAAAGGCTCCAGTCAGCCACCCAAAAACATCTCATCAGTCATTCCTTAATTTGCAGATCCATCAATTTCACGTCTTCCCTGCCTTCCATCTCTATACGAGTAGGCTCTCCTTCTTCCTTCAATCCTCATTTCACTTTCATATCCCCCATATCAATCCTCCCCCGTTTGGGATAGGCAAAAAATTTGGGTATGGTAGTCATTGAATTTTGTATAGTCGATGATCGAAAACTAAAGAGCTCAACTTCAAATCTCCTGCTCCAAACACCAGTCACCATCTTCTACTCTTATCTGTATGTACGTGTAGTCCATTTTTGAGAGTTTGAACCACGCAGCTGGCTCTGGTCAAATCATAAACCGTTTAGTAAATTTTTTTTGATGATAAACCTCTTGCTCTTGCTCTCTCCAAAAGAATTTTTCATGCACAAAAAAAATTTCTTCTTTCATCTTACAAGCTACATGTTGCTCATATTTCCTTTCAGCACAGCTTGCCCGCCTTCCTTTCAAACTAATCTATACTCGTACATTTCAACTATGATGCTACGCCCAATTTTTTTTTGTCAGTCTTCATCTCAAGATTAGGGAGACAGGCTGGGATCGCAAAATAAATTGGTGCCTACTTTGGTGTCTATGCAACTTGATTTTTAAAATATGGATAAAATGATTTATTGTTTTACCTTACTTTTACTTTCTCGAGCCTATCAGCTTTTGTTTTTTAAAAAAATAATTAATTGTCTTGGAGTGAGAAATGTGACTTTAAATATTTTACAAAATATAATTTTTCAAAAAATTCATTTCTCTTCTCTCTACTTTCACTCCGAGTGAAAGGGAGTGAAGTGAAACATTTTGAATCAAGATAAAATGATGAGGATGACTGAATTACTCAAACTTTTCCATGTGGCAGATTGGTCTAAAGAAAACTATTCACACCTTATTAGTCTCTTGAAACATTTTAATTACGTCTTGTGGCTTCTCTAAAAAGAGAAAGCAGAGAAAAAGAGGAGGAGAAAGAAAATGAAAGAGGGGGAGAAAGAGAAGAAGATTGTCTATAGAAGATTATTTGTATAAAAGAGAGAAAACTTTAAAAAGAAAATAAAAACTTACTGGCAACATCAAGCGTAGCATTGCGGCTCGTGACTTCCCCAAAAGCATTCCTAGCTTGACAATGGTACACTCCTGAATCAAAATCTTTTCGAACCTGAAAAATAAAAAGAGAGAATATTATGTACACTCATTATATATTATAACATGTAGATTCCATTGAGATGAAGAGGATCCGAGGGAGAGGAAAGTCAAGGGAATTTAAAATCAAAATGCTTAAATGTTCCGCTCATCACGGATTGAAATATTCGTGGAGGTCTCTCTCTCTCTCTCTTATAATAAAATCCTGGCTCAAAGTTGTGTCTCTCCTATTCTATACAGACACAAGAGAGAGAGAGAAAGAGAAGATTGAACATGGGGAGGGATGTCACCTTGGTCTTCATTAAAGTTTCATTTCCGCCCCGTCCTCTGTACCAGTACAAAATAGAGAGAGAGAGGTAGGATAGGCTCATATATTAGGAAAGGAAGCAAGTGACAAACTGAGTATAGACTGGAAGGAGATGGGATGAGAGAGGGAGGGGAGGGGGATATGGGAGGATGACATGGACAAAATTTTATGGCACAACGGTAACTCTCCCTTGTACCTATTTTCTCGCTTTCTCTACTCTTTTCATCTCATTTCAAACATGAGACTTTTCTGCAACTTTCCTCTCTACTACAGATGCAAGGCCATGCGTATGCTAAAATGCATCCTCCTCTCTAATGGGATAGACCATATTACGTGTATTTTGTTAGAGGGGAAAGTTGGATGGAGAAAGGAAATGTGTATGACATATGCAGGGAATTGAGGAGGCCAGAGAGAGAGAGATGAAAACTCAAGGGTAAAAGGAAATGCAAGTAATCAATGGAATTCTACGACTTTTCTTTATGCTGCGCCTACATTAACCATTGTGTGACTACATGTATCTCTACAAACTCTACACTTGAACAGCTTAAAAACGAAAATTCACCGCCCATGTCTCTCCCTCAAAAAAAGACAAGGAATTTTTGTCTCTTTAGTCTTTCAGTCTTGAGTGCATGCCTGCATCTGCATACAAAGGAAGAGAGAAGAGAGAGAAAATAGGGAATTTTACAAGGGAAAGCATTGAGGCAAAAGAAAAAGAGCAAATCAACTACAAAGAGAATCAAAGGGGAAAAAAATTTCCGTTTTATTTCTACTCCGTCAAATTCCAATGTCTTTTTTCCTTCTTCTCTCCCTTCTCTTTACTCTACAATCACAATTTACAATTCTACACTAAATCATGACCATGGGTTAGCCTAGAATAAGAATGAGAACAAAGTTGACCTTTACATAATTTTTATTTTTGTTACATTTTCATAAATTTTCTCCTTCAATGATTTTTTTGGGGGACTAGGAAAGTTTTTGGAGGGGAAAGAATTCATTAGGTTTTCATATTTTTGTAATAGAATATTTTTACTTTCTTTTTTCTATTCAATTAAAATGAATTACTTTCTAGAATAAAATGGACGGTCAATTTCTAGATTTTTTTATTCTATTGATCTATCAAGTCAAGATGAGAGGAGATGACTCTACTTTGGAGAGGGGGAAGGGGATTGTCGTCAATAGAAAATAAAACAGGATTGTGCGAAGTTGGCCATCTTTAGTAAAGCTTTAAAGCTCAACAAAGTGACTGACCAGGGTATAGGAATTCGATTGTGAAAGAGAGAGAGAGAGAAAGGAAATTGTAAAGGGAAGAAAGTTTTATCGCCAATTTCTCTTAGTGGAACAGAGAACAAGGGGGAGAAAGAACTTAAACGTTGACTGTCGGTGTCTCTGTTGTTTCAAGTTGCCTTGGGAAGACAGAGCATGTGCTTAGGTACGTACATAGATTTGTGTGAATTTTGTCTCTGTATAAGAATGAGAATAAATGACATACCCGGAGGAAAAATAGTGAGCCGGTTGGTAAGACATTGCGCAAAGATCGAGAGTCAGAGATCCTTATGGGTCTTCCATCCTTGAACCAAGCCTAAAATAAAATAAAAACCACAAACAATGGCATCAAATTTCAGACTTTTTTAATGATATAAAAAATAAAAAAGTATTATTAAAAATTAAAATAGTAATTTAAAAATAAATAAAAAACTCTAGTCTCTTACCAAGGATGGCATAGGATCCCCATCCGCTCTACAGTTTAAAGTAACTGGCTCATTTTTAGGAACAACAGAGTCAACCGGATGTTCTAAAATTCGTGGAGGCCGTCCAGCTTCACCTAGAAATAGAATAGAAAATAACAACATTGTTAGTTTTATTTTTTTTACTGGCCAAAAAAAAGTCGATCCTCTCACAAAACATTTACCACTTTATTTTATACAACTTTCTCCTTGACTTTCCCCTCCTTTCATATTTATGACTATGTACATGTACAAGTGTATATGAAAATGTATGGGAGAGAGAGAGAGGTTTGGAGTGTGCCATATGTTTTATCCAAAGTTTTAAACCCATTACGAGTATCCCCTCTTTACTATTATTTTCATCCCATGTTGTCTCTCTCTACTATCTTGTTGGGTATAGTCACTAGTGAGTACAAGCCAAAGTCACGTACTACAAGAGTCACCAAATAAGCAACACTCGAGGAGAGATCCCTTTACCTTTTTACTCACGAAATGTTGAAATACTATAAATTTACTTTCTCTCTTATACATCTTCCGCCTTATAATAACCTCATATGTTACTTACATCCCCCCTCCTCTCCCTTGTATAGCAATGTTATGAAGACCTTTAATCTTATGGTCCTTCGCCTTTTCCTATATTTTATACAACTTTATCCTCTTCCCTACATGTACTTTCTCCAGTTGTGTGTCTGTGTGTATTGTTGAAGCTTAGCAGATTCTGGGTAAAAGTAAAAGTTGGAGGGATGTGGCCAGGGGAAAAGTTGCTGGCTTGTTGTTTCACTACTCACCCACACATGAGAGACACAGGCCGTGTGAAAACTTTGCCCATTATCTCTTCTTATCATTTACGACGACATATTGTATCCCATACTATATCAGTTGACTCTCCATCCTTGTCATCTTCAAGATTTCATCTTTTAAACTCCAACCATCTCTCTCTTCTCTTTTTTCTTTGGCTTTCTCTTTTTGATCATTTCGAAGCTGTCTACACTTAAGGTCTACACTTAAGACTGTCCTTTTTTTCTGGATAATGTCAATATCAGCTGGCCTTGCTACTTTTTTTAACATTTGGACTTGAACATCTTTACAGGGAAAAACAAGTGATGTCATCTGTTCTTTACTTTCTTTTTGTCTTTTTTTACAGGGACATAATTTGCCAACTAATCTTTGTACCTTGTATGAGGATTTGTTGAAAAAACGGGGGTTTTCAAGGAAATGGCTCGTTTTTGTCTTTCTTTTATTGTCACATTTATATTTGTACTGGTTTTATTTTATGTGGAGAAAGTAACTTGACTAAAATTAAACTTTAAATATTTTGACTAATTTAAGTCCCACGAAAATTAATTTATTTTAAAACATTTTAATAAAAGGACAATAAAATTTTATTTAAAAAACAAGTCAAAAGTTTTGAAAATTTTCTCCACGTTCATTCTTCCACGAATAAAAAAAACAAAAAAAAAACAAGTAAAATCACACAAAATATCCAAAGGCATTTTGATCCGTTGAGAATATTTTTTTACACCCTCAAATATTTTGACATGATTGTTTGTAACAAGACAAAGTGACATTTGATAATTTAATATTTTCAAAGCCTGCACTTGATTCTTAGCTCAAGGAACTTGGCGTTAAGAATTGGAACAGCAGAGGAACCCCAACCTTTCTCCTTTCTCCCACCAAAAACCCTGGAGCCTGAGGGGTGAAATATGACGAGGAAAAAAAGGGGGAGAATGTATTTATTTAAATTTGATCAATTGAATACATGCCTTTACATCAGTTTCACATGCCAAGACCCACAATATAAGACCACCCAGACGACCAAAAGAGTAGAAGAGAAATAGGACAGAGAAAACGCAAACGCAATCCCTTTTTCGTCTTGAGTTCCAAAGACCCAAACCCTTTTTTTTCTCCACCATTTTATCCCATGTATTATGCATAGGTTATTTCCCCATATGTAACTGCACATTTTTGTGCAACTCGAAGCATACTCGAAACAGTTATTGGAAAAGCGTGAGGGGTTTAGGATTTAAAAGAAGAAGAAGGACCCCCATTGAATGTCATGAAGGCGAGAAAAGAGAAAGCTATCGAATGCCAATGCCTATGTCATCGAATGGATTCAAGATTCAATCCGGAAGGCACACTATATGTAGATAACAGGGAAGATTGTAGCTGTCAACTCATGAAAACCCTTCCCAGGTTCCTTCCTTTTTCTTATAGCCACAGCCTCAAAATCTTGATAGAAGAAGGGCCATATCTACTAAAGTTTACTCTCTCTCGCTTCCTCTCTCTCTCTGCACATGAAGTTGATTGCATCATTTCACAATCTAAGGGATGTTCTCCCATTCTTTCCCTTTCATTTAAAGATTTTTATGAGTTGGCCTCAATGCTACTAGACAGACTACGTTTAGGGCTAAAATTTCTCAATCTTTTAGACAATCTTGGAATCCATGTCCCACTTTATACAAACTGACTTTCTCCTCCTTCTCTTTCCCAATGACAAGCGACAAGTTAAGACATAAAGAGTGCTTTCTCTGCCCTTTCCTTTCCTGCCAATACAATTCTGGGAGAAGATGAGAGCATGTTCACTTTTACAGTTATGACCTATTAAGAGAAACATTATGGCTTGGGCTGATTCTCCTCTAGTTTAAGGGGAAAAAAGTTTTTTTCTTAATAAAAAACCCCACGTCAACTTTTCTAATTCAATATTCAAAATGAAGAATAAATATCTGTACTTTGTACAGTAATTTGTATTTTTTTTGTAAGAAAGATGTAACGTTTCATTTTATTGAAAAAAATACAATTTTTTTGAGGGGGGAAATCTTACCCTCTTGCATCATTCAAAGTGATGAGAAGACGTTTGACGTTTTTAAATAGGAAGCGAGAAACTGTGGACCAAGACTAATCTGTACAATACGAGTCTGTGTACATATGAAGGTACATAGAATTTTCAAGTGTAGGGAGACGAGACACACTCATGATTTTCTTACATGTTCGTTAAAGAAGATAACAAGATGCAAGAGAGAGAGAGAGAGAGAGAGAGAGAGAGAAAGGGGGAAACAAACAAGTTTCTTTAGTTGCATTCTCAAGTAGAAGAAAAAATTGTACAGGAGAGAGAGAGAGAGAGTGGCAGGAGGGAAGAAAAAAAAGAAATCCTTTAAAAAATGGGATGACGTACCACTTGAGTGGGATAATCATGCCGATTTTTCATCTTTTCCACAGACTTCGTGACACTTTGGAGAAGAAGGAGGAAAAATGAAACGTCACAAGTTCTAAGTGATAAAAAGTGAGTGCAACTTCTCCCTCTCTCTCTCTCTCTCCTTATATCTTAGTACGTGTCTTCCTTTTTTCTAAGCAATGCGTTGGGTTAAGTAACTTTTACTCTGCTCTCTCTCTCTCTTATAGACTTGGATGTATCCGTAGTACATGAAGATGGAGAGTATAATAAAAATATGTATACTCATTTTCAACTATTTCAACAGTTATGGAATTTTTTACGCTCTCTCTCTCTGCTGTACAATACATAGGGAGAGAGAGAGGGAGGGAATATCTGTAGGATGATAAAAAAAGCTATTCATTCAATTCAAATGCAGACATGTGGGGTAAATTATACACGCAAATCCTAGCAGGGCCGCATCCGACGGAGAATCTTTTTTTTGCCTTCCTCTTTACACTAACTGTATTCATGAATGACTTGACGCATGTACAACACACACACAGGGAGAGAGTACACACATGTACAAACCATTTTTTGTGATTTTGCACAAGAGAAATGCAATCTCTGCTTTTGCCCATCCTTTTTTCTCTCTATTGTACACACTATTCACAGGATACTGTAATACTCTTTAGTGGTTTGGGTTAAAAAAAAAAGTGAAGGCGAGAATCTCTTTTGGTAATCTCATGTCACTCCTCTTATCTCCATGTTAGACTGGGAAGGCCTAGGCTCATAAGAATAAAAAGGCTACCTAAGCATCCTTATGTAGATTTTTGAAGGGACAAAAAAAAACTTTGGGAGTTGTCAAGTACAAGAAAAAAGTGTTGGAAGAAGAAGAAGTATCTCTAGCAGCTTCATTTTCATGTCAACCTATATCTTGTTCTATATACTCTCAACTTTTCTCTTACTTTCTAATGTATATATGGAGACTATAGTGTAGACCACAAGACAGGAGAAAAGTATTCTTGACAGATATTAAGTCTTTGGAGCATGTGACATGAATGAAGATTTATATTTATTCAAAGGTCAAGTCTCCCCAAAATAATCTAAAAATGTCCACCAATGTGTAAACTGAATTTTGGAGAATTGTTTACACTTTCTCTTTATAAAGAGAAAGTCATGTTACTTTAGTTAAACACATGTCAATTTGGTTTATTTTTAAGTGGGTAAAATTTATGGTGGTTTGTGTGTGAAAATATTTAGAAAATAAAACTAAATTTAGTTTAATGGTCAACGTATTTTATTTTAAAACAAATATTAGTAAAAGACTAAGAAACATTGTAGTCCGCTCTACTGAATGCAAATTTGTTACATTATTCAGGAAAGGATATTACAAAAGATAATCGTGTGGTGGAAATTTATAACTCTTTTGTCTCATATATAAATATATATATTGTACACGTAGTGAAAGTGAAAGTAAAAGAGAGGATGAAAATGTGTTCCAAAAAAGGAATGAGCTAGTTTCCGGTGAATGTCAAAAGGCACCCTAATAGAGATTATTCACAGATTTCCTGTCTTTCTCCTGCAAAAAAAACCACATCAATGCATGGCACAGCACAAAATTTCTCTCTCAAAAACTCAAAACCCTTTCCCCAGGTACACACACAAAGTTTTGAAAACTGAGAACTCAGTTTTCTCATGCTGAGTTCCAACTGTTATATGCTGACCACGAAAATTTAATGGAAGGGAGCGCAGTCGTGTGTGGCTTCCTTTCTCGGGGTCATTATACACTATTAATACCAGTGAAAGTCTTTCTAACTCTATATATATTATGTACATGTACACAATGAAGAATATTATAATATATTTGAATTATTCTCGTTTATTATTTTCTCCCTCCTCAAAACTTGTATAACACTTTTCTCATTGACAGAAGGGATGATGATGCAACTTTCTTTTTTTTCACATGTAGAATGTTCGTGACACAAAAAAATTTTCATTTTCGTGTTAATTAATTAGACCAAAAAATATAGATGATACATATTTAAATCTCGGCAACTTTCATCTCAAAAAATTCTAATAAGACAAGCAAGTCATAAAACACGAGCTTTCTTTTTTTATAGGAAAAAAGTCCATGTAAAGTTGGGTTCATAAGAAGATGCTTTTCTTTTGTATGGAAAGATTCTTATTATAAAAAAGAGAATCTCTACTGGGACTAGGACTCTTATAACAAGAGAAAAGTCTAGCTAAAAAATGGGAAAGGGGCGACGTAGACGTTACTCTCCTCCTTTTTTATTTCTATTCTTCAATGCCAAGTTCAACTCTTTTGGCTGTAACATGGTGTGTGTGTGTATGTTATGTGCATCGTATTATTTTTTGTGAATAGACTTGATCCTAACCCTTCCGTCCCCATTTCATTTCCTTTTTTTTCTCCATCTGTGCAGATGCAATGGCAATTCTTTTGTGTACCTAAATACTGTAATAGCTAGTCCCCCTCCCTTTCTATGAAAAGAGAGAGAGAGAGGAGAGAGATAATAAATGGAGAGAGGAATTTTCATAAAAATTTATAGACAGGCAAAAAAACAAATCTTGAAATATTTTTCTTACAGCAGAGAGAGAGAGAGAGTGCAAGGCTAAATAAATATCGATTGAATATTGACAATTAAAAAAATAACTCAAATATTTTAAGAAAATATTCCAACGAAAATATTGCACTAAAAAAATAAAAGAGAAAGCACTGTAAAAAGATAGGACTAATATCTCTAGTTATAATGAAAGTACTTGTATTATATCATTATGTCTGTATTTTTATAGTAAAAAATAACTAACGAGTAAGATTGACAATGAAAAGGAGAATATAATGGCTGTTTAGCTATAAAAGAGTTAGTTTTTATATAAAAGAAAAACATGTACAAGTCTCAACTGTAATCTACTTTCTCTCTCTTGCAACTGGGACCTGAAATCCCAGATAAGTTTATATGGAGTGTATCTAATATTAGAGAGAGAGAGAGAGGGAGAAGAAAGAATTCACCCTCAAGAAAAATAGTCTGATTAAAAATTCACAAGAGAGAAAAATTTTGTTTAGATTGAACCTGAGCTCGACCAGAGAGATTTCCTCAAGACATTCACGAGCAAACCAGAGAAAAGAAGGGGGAATGATAAAACTACAATGACTATAAGAGAGAGAGAGACGTATGTGGACATATGTCGTCCCATAAGGATCTGCATGGGCGCTTCCAGGTTGACGAACAAGGACGAAGTGAGTGGTTGGTAGTCGTAGGAAGAGGAAATTGTCAAGGCGAAGAAGGCGAAATAAATCTTCACTGATATCCCATTTTCTTTCCCCTCTTTCTTCTCTACAAATTGTCACATTTTTTAAATGCCCTCGAGTACTTTTCTCCATTCTCCATACTCCACAATGAATAATACAGGAGGCTAATGGCTCCCTTAAAAAGTTTTTTAGTTTTTAAAAAATTATTTTTAAATTTAATTATCATCTCAAAAAATACTAAATAACTAGTACTACAATTCTTGGAGTAGGGAAATTTTATAAAATTTGACTTTCACTCTTTCATGCTAAAACTTGTGGAATTTTCTGTTATGACAAGAAAGAGAGAGAGGGAGAAAGTATTGTTAAAAGATTTAAAGGAGAAAGTGAGGGTAAGATAATATGAGTGAATAAATATTAAAAAATATGGTAAATTCTTGAAAAGGGAAAGTTTTGAGGCTTGAGGACATTAGAAAAGAGAAGGACGAGACGGCACCCACAATTTCTAAACAAGAGGGCCCAGCCAAACAAAAATGTTTTTCAAGAGGAATGAAGAAAATTCATGTTATATAAAAAGTTGTAGTCTGTAAACTAAAAGAGAGAAAGTCTTTTGTGATCTTTCTGTTTTGTTTTCTCTTCTCTCTCTCTCTTTTCATAACAGAGAAGAAAACAGAGAGGAGAGAATAGGTGGAGCATGTAAAGTTGCTTATGTAGATGAAATGAATATTAGAAGAGAGAGAACATGACGTCGTGCTTATCAGCCCACTTGGCAACTTAAACCTACCCGCCAGCTCTTTTTTGTCATAGAGACCCAAGACGAAAGAAAGAGAGGGGTTTCCCAATAATGTATTATTCTTATCCTCATCCTAGGCAAAGGATCTCTCTTTTGGATCCCTCTGAGAAGAAGGAGAGCAATTTATATGGCCGGAGAGCAAAGCAATATAGACTAGAGTATCAAACAATGATACTTTATGGTTCCTTGCCTTTCCCTTTTCTCCTTTCTCCTCGATATTCAAGGCAATAGCTTGAGGTGTCAGATTAGGATTAGATTGCAGTCTCTCTCTCTCATCCACATTCTGTATTAATACTTCACAAGTATCGATATCAGTCTAAGTGCTCTCCTCCTCATCTTGTAATGGCACAAGATGAGTGAAAATATCTCACTCCATATTTATACAAGTCTCAGCTCTGGTCCCTCTTTTTTTGGTGACAAAATTGTGTTGGAGGACGTGCTTTGTATGTAAGAAACACATAAAAGTAAAATTTCGTCTCTGTATAATATAAAATTCAAGTAGTTTTGTCACGTAATTTGAAATGGATTGGAGTACATGAATTAACGAAGCAATTAATAACCCAGTTAATTAATCATTTGTCATCAATTATCTTCATTACCTTAAATTAGTATAATTGAGATAATAGATACATAGATCAATTATTTAAACTAATATTTCTCATTGAATTAATTTATTACTTACATAATTTATTAATCAAAAGAATTTAATGGATGGAAATATAATTGCTAGTTTTTTGGAGAAAAAAATAGGCAAAAAATTGCTCTGCTTTCACTAACCTAAATACAGACAATTTCAAGAAATGCGTGCTTTCTCTTTTAAAGCAACGAGTAGTTTAGGATGGAGAGTAATTTTGCGAGGAAATGGAAGAGAATACAAAATAAGGGGACCTTTTATTTTGATTCTCAATTCTCATCTCAGCAAAAAGAAAGAGAGAGAGAGAGAGAGACTGAGCTAAAGAGAAAGGGAAAGAGAAAGGATGAGTGAAAATTAAAGGATAGTCTTGGAAATTGACTGTGTATATTTGCAAGTCAAAATACTTTGTATATTACCAGGCTCTACATAAGACATAGACACAGTGTCTGAGATTACTGTTCTTACTTTCACTCTCTTGTACAACACGAATAGGGAGGAGAAAGTAAGGCAAAAAGAAAGTTTTAGAGTGAGAGAAAGGAGGCATTAAAATCAGAGTAAAAGAGATAATTTGCCATTTTGTATTCCTTGTTTTATTTGTAACTGTGTCCTATTTAGAATAAATTACAAGAATAAGGTTCCAATTTGAAGGGAGAGTGAAAGTGAAAGTTAACAAAAAAAAAACAGGGTCTATCTATGATATTCACTATAATAATAAAGAAAGTCTATATCTATCTTTTACTACATTTACACAATCTCTTTTTTATCCAAAACTTAGTGTAGTCTAGTATAGGGAAAGAAATGTGATTTATTTTCTTGTTCAAAACTTTCTCTATAATACATAAAGCTAAAAGAGAAGAGAAAGCTGTGACATAACGTGGAAAGAGTTGGCAAATATATGTAAATTTGCGCCTACAGATATTTAGAGAAAATTTGAACATGAGGAGAGAGAGAGAGAACTGTTGAGTTTACCTGGAAATTTTCTCTCTCTCTTTCTCTTTTCTCATGCTAATCTCTTCCATCATCATCATCTCTCAACAGAAGCTGTCATGAATTTAATTCTCTCTCACTCTGACTCTCGAAAAATGAAATGAAGACAGAGATGAAAATAAAAAGAGAAAGCGAGGAAAACAAAAACTTTTTACTTTTTCTCTCTTGAATCTCTATTACAATGCCAATAGGGTTACTATATTTTATATTAAACTGTATATCCTGCTTTCACTGTTGTCACTCTCAAAATTTACTATAGAGATCATGAGCATCTTAGAGCCAGACATATTTTATTTTTTTAGATGGAGACGAAGGCGCAAAATAATCCATAATAATTTGATCCACCATCTTTTTTTCTCCTCTTCTCTCCTCCATAAAAATATACCCAACATACGGAACATTACGTATAGTCGGCCATGTCGTAGCCGTTGCTCTCTAGTGGGATTGTACATGGAACATTGAATTGGTGGAGAAAGTTGCCATAAAATTGAAAACATTCACCATCCGCATGGTATTGACTCAATTCTCAATTCGGCAACAATTTTTGCCATTCAAGGCCACCCATAGTGTGCGTTTGTGTGTAAAAAAAGAGAAAGTGGAGGAGGAGGAGGTTTACAACGTACAAAGAATGTATATAACGTATTACATTGTATATTCAACAACATTCCATTTTATAGAAGAGGAGGGCCGTAAAAAAAGAGGGTGAAAGTATAATACCTTGTCATGATGACAGTCTACATTTTGTGCAAAGAGGAAATGCCGGCAAGGCGAAATTCATTTGAGAGGAGAAAGTGAACATAAGAGCGTTTGCCTCAAAAAATATTTTTGCAAAGCCACTTCAACTTTCTCCTTTCGTTTGCCTTCCTCTTCA
The DNA here is from genome assembly GCA_034700945.1 of Arrhopalites spinosus. NCBI lineage: Eukaryota > Metazoa > Arthropoda > Collembola > Symphypleona > Arrhopalitidae > Arrhopalites > Arrhopalites spinosus. Next base: position 38,198 of record JAQIVZ010000205.1, on the reverse strand, counting down.
GTACACGAGAATGATGATACACAAGATACACTACCTCGTTCTTTGCCCTTACCTCGCTCTCGTCTCAATCACAATATTCTCTCTCTCTCTCTGGTTGTCGTCAAACCCCATCCTCCTTTTTTTCTTCATCCTCATTCCTGTCTCCGCCAATCTATCCATCCTCCTGGCATTCAACACTCCCTCACTTTAAGCTCCCTGTCCTCACCATAATATGTACAACAAAGTGGGAGACGAGAGTGGAACTGGAGAAAGGATAAAATTTGAAGAGCATTCACAATTCACCATCCCCCCCCCCCAAAGTTTTCTGAACAAACAAACCCATTCCCTCAATTTTTTCTCTTCTCTTCAACTCTTGAAAATGTTTCTCTTGATTAAATAAATGGAGGTGAAAGCAAAATTCGTTTCAACTCCTTTTATTTTTTTTTGTCTCAAAAAATATAAAAAATTTCCAATTCTAGACACATGTCAGGCCATACAATTAGAACTAACGTTAAGTTGTAAGTGTAGAATATTAGAGTGTGGACATGGGCATAAAAATAATCTTTGCACCTGTAGTCAACTTTTGAATTGAGCAGCTTGTGGTTTTTTATGCTTAGTATTATTTTTGGGGAGTGCCAAACTAATAAGATAAAATTGTCTTTAACTACATACCCCGCTTTCTTTCTTTATCTGTTATGAGAAGGGAGGACCATGTCTGATTTCATATTAAGTTACATGAATCGTCAGCCAATTCTTATTAGAGGGGACGTGGGATGTAAGAACATTTTTTGTGGAGGATGATTGTAACGTTGAATGTTATAAAAGAAGATAAAAGCATATGCCCCCATTGAAAAATAAGGAGAGTGGAGAGGAGCCAAAGAGAGAGTTTGAGTGTAGCTTGAATGCTGCTGGTGGGTTGTAGGGGAAAGTGCCCATACTATGGTGAAACTTGGAGGTTAGTAAATCGATCCGTCCATTGCCCCATGGCCATAATTTTGACCACAAACACTCCCTATCCGGAGGGAAAACGACTCGACCCTTCATTTCATGCTCCGTGAATCCCTTCCCAAATTTGGCACATTAGTTTTATTTTTCTTAGACTTTCTCTTCTCTCTTTCTCCTCCTCTCTCTCTCTGTACTGTCATCCTCCTCAGGCTCATGTTTTTTGTGTGCAAAAAAATGCACTAATTTTATAGGAAGCACTTGTACTCGGGGACTGCACTAGTGAGTTGTGGTTGGCCTCTTGCTTCTTCATTTTCTTGTACTATGGCCCCCTTTCACCCTCGTTGAGTTTTACGCTTTACAGATTAGAGCTCCTCATTAGAAACAACTATATTATTATTATTTTCCTCCCTATTCAAGATCAGCATTCTGTAAACTCATTCTTATGATTATCATTATTATTACTCTCTCTCTCTCTCTAAGAGAAAGGAACAACAAACGAGGGTGAAAGCATTGAGGGAGTAATTATTATTTTGACTACAGTTTTCACCTTGGGCTTAACATTAACAATATTTTGCACAAAGATGGTTGGAATGTGTCTGTGTACATGAGAAATCTTTTTTTGGTGTAAAAAAATAAATCTTCCCTTGTAAATCTTCTCTGCATAGTGATTCTTCAATTAATAATGAACACGTGCAAAAAAAGAAGAGAAAAGTTAATTGGGATTCCATCTCCGTGTAGTTTTACTGCAGTGCAGTGACTTGCTGAATTTGGATTTGAGATGACGCAAAAAAGATAGAAAAACTATTTTGAAAGTATTTTCATTTTGACGAGTAGGAGACTCACGAGAAAATTCTTGCCTTTCATAATTCAATTCTCTTTTTAGAAATGCCATGAGACCATGCTGAGTAGATTAGCATGAGACAGTGGAGGAGAAAGCTAAAGTGATTTTAATAAAATTTTGCTAACTTTCTACGGAGAGAGAGAGAGAGAGTTGGGCAAGAATTTCATCTTGGAGAATTTTAGACTTGTCAGTGAATTTTCTTTTAATTCTAAACTCTCCACTATTATTAGTTTTATCCTAACCATTGAACGCCATTATTTTTATACTCCTCCCCCTTCTTTTTGCCTTCATGGAGAGAGGGGGGGGGGCTGAGGCAGGAGACAAACGTCAAAGAAATATTTTATGAAAATTTAATGTCAACTATTTCTACTTGCTTTCTCTCTCTCTCTCTTATTTTCATAGACAAAAAATCCAAAAGGAAAAGTATAATTAAAGTAAATTAGGATCAAAACTACAGGAGGCTTTTCAAAGCTCATTAAATTTTCTTAAGGGTCCTCCCATTTGTCACTCTAGACTTTAAATTGTAATTATTTTAATGGCTATTCTAAACATAATTTTAAATATTTATAGAAATTTTCTTCGAAATCACTTTCACAGTCTAAAACTGTACAAAATTAATTGCGTAATTATTTAATTTAAATATAAATTTTAGGTAGTCCAAAAAATTAAAATAAAGGTCACACGAGTCCCCTCAGTGTACAAGCCATAAAAAATAAATTTTGTAAAATAAATTGCACAAAATAAAATCCAAGGACAACTACAAAGTTTACATTAACTTTAGCTAATACCTTTGACAATGACAAGTACAGGCACGAAACACATGATGCACATGACTGTGTTATATTTACAGAAAATTAATTGGAAATGTCAACCTTCTTGCACACGTCATGTCAAACTAAAGGGGAATATCTGTAATTCTACTAAACTCTGTGTTTTGTCTTACTTTCCCAACACAATCAGTTCAAATCCAAAACAATTCTCATTTATTGTGAACTGCCCATCTAAAATTTCATGACTAGGAAAAACAGTAGAAATGTAATCTCACTCCCATTTTCTTTAACATTTACTATGTACTATATGTAATGTGGCTTGGCTCATAATATTTGTACATTATAAACTATATAGACAAGACTATTATTAGGTGACATATCATTAATTTTTATTTATACTTATAATTTTTGAGTCTGACAAAATAAATGGAAATAATATACACACACAAAAAATGTTTTTTTCCTGACTATAAATAAAGTTCAGACTTTTTTCAAGACAAATTGCAGATTTTTGTGCTAAAAAAATCTGTGAGGCTGAGGCTATGGCCGGCCTTTCCAAGAAAGTGAGAAGAGGTCGAATATTTTTTCATGCTCCATTTATTTTAATGTTGTATACCATCCTCAGTTTTAAGTTACTGTGACCACGCAATTCTCTTATAAATACTACTATCTGTCTGTTCTCTATTATACAACGGACACATCTTGCAAAATCACCTTGAAAAAAAATAAATGGCTTCTCTTGTCCTACTAAAGTCAAGATGGCTTGCAAAAAAAATATATAAATCCAAATCTCTGTTTACATTACAATCCAATTGAAATATGGCAAAAAAATCTATTTTTTGCAAAATTTAATTTATGTAAACTTTTTTTTTTAGAAAAAAGTTTTGCAAAAAAATCAGGGAGATTTAAAATAAAGTAAATAGCATATAATTTAGGACACGCTAATAAAATAATATTTTGCGAAAAAAAAATGACTATAATAAAAATTTTACATGAACCACTCCTCATGTGAACGTTGTGATCACGTTATATAATAATAGTTAATTAACCTTCGTTAAATACGGTCTAGTTCATTAGTTATATGAGAGTAAGATAGTTAAATACAACAAGGAAAATATAAAATATACATTCATGTTGAACAAGTTTGTCACTTTGAAATCTACATGAAATAAATGAAGCACCTCCCTCCTTCTCCTTCATTCACGTTGTAAGAGCACGGACATGCAATAAAAATATGAAGCCCTGGTCTAAAAAAAATACACCGAAAAAAAAGTCGGAACATGACACCCTCTGCTCTCAAGGTAAATACATTATGAATATTAATTTTCCCTCAAACTCTTATTAGGCAAAAGAAACGATAAGAGAGAGAGAAAATTTCGTGTGTGTATTTTCTGCTCTGTAGTCATTCACATGCATAAAATTCACGTGCAAACAATACAAAACCAAGAATAATAAAAATCTCTCATCACATAATATGTAAACTCTCACATTCTCCCTTTTTTTATTATATGAGCTGCTGTAAAATACGAAATGTTAAAAAAAGAGGGGGGCTTAAAATGTAGACAGAAAAAGAGCGTTAAAACAAGAAAGGGATGGTAAGAAAAGTATAAAGAGTTTGTAGAATCAAGTCTGAATGAGTTTTTTTGACTTTTTTTTCAAAGAAAAAAAAGATTTTTTTTGAAGCTGTAAAATATTTATTGGGTATGCCGGAGAAAAAAAAATAGTTTAAAATTCCTAATTATTCACATTTTTTTACTCTTATTCAAATAAAGTTTAAAATGGATGAATACTACTATAGACTATAGTAGAAATTTAATGTTGAAAAAGTGATTGGAAAAAATATAATAATTTTTATACGGCCTTCCTTTGAGGTTACATAAATGTTTACTCATACAAAAGGAGTAAGCACAAAGTACATAATGAGAGACAGAGAGTAGTTTTGTGTGTGTCGCTGCCTTTGAATTGGAAATAATTTTTGGGGGTTTAATATCCCCCAAAAATATATTTTTGGCTGGATGTGGGATCCCTGTCTGTTTGTAGGTAATAAATATAATGACATCATTTACAATTGTAGCCAAGGCGCAAAGAGAGGCAGAGATTCTACATGGGCCAATGATTTGACGTAATGTAGTCGTACAGTAGAGAATAGTGTACATACATGTATGTATGTATGTAATGGTAAAGGAGAAATCTCAAGTGGGAAGGAATGAAAAGAGTTGAAGCCTTCAACTGAACTGACTCAAGTCTCAAATAATTATTTGCCTTGCACACGTCCATACAAGATCAATGTTTGAAGATCATTACACAAAAAGTTTGGGTTTTCGTTCCTCTACACTCCTCCACACATTGCACATGGAGAGAGAGAGAGAGAGATACGAGTAGACAGTCCCTACTGAATGACAGCTCGTGAGAATTGAGGGAGAGAACTAACTGTGCAGTGTTCTCTGTATAAACGGTCCATGCGTCGTTTGGCCTTGTTCTTCAACTTGCCTGCCACTCTTGAGCAAATAGTAATAGTAAGTTTAATTTATGTGCTTCCTTGTTGATTGTATTGGGGTGAAAACCTGTCTATTTGTATTCTCTCCAGGATAAAGTCCCCCCCTCCTCCTCCATCATGATACATATACATTTAGTCAAGGAGATTTACGCTGTAAGCGACTCGTTGAAAGAAGAATAGATTACTTGGGACTATATCTTCCCTCTCTGTGTTTACATAAAAACACACACATTTTCGCTCTATTCAAGTACATCTGCATTGACTTGACATTGAACTTAAGTAGTTAGTCAAAATCTGGGCTTTGTGGATGATCGAGCAAAGGTAGGATGCAATGTTTGCACAAATTAAATAATTAATCATGATTCTATATAAAATTTATATATTTTGGAGGGAGATGCGGATATAGTCATAAATTTTGAATTTATGTATTCACTATATAAACTAATCCCCAAGTCTTTTCATTTTAATCATGTACAATGATTACATTGTCGTCTTTAGAGCAGAGAGGAATCATTGTATGTAATAATCATGGGGCTCATCTTGGGTATACAGTTGACACTATGTACATAAATGTAAAGAATGGTGGATCAGTATATCATCATGACAAAAGTCCTTGTTGAGCAACAAACACATAAATATCTATGCACTTTGGTTTGTCTTGTGTGTATACATACATTCACTATTTAGACTGCACAAAATTTTGTGTACAAAATTCATTTCATTCTCCAACCACCCACCTCGTTCTCCCTTTTGTGAGTCAACCCTTTTCTCATTCTCATCTTCATCTTGTACGGCCCTTCTTAATTTAATCCAATTGAGAACAATTCAAAGGAGAGAGAGAGACTGAGGAGGGAAAAGGGAAAGTTTCATTATAAGAAAATTCCTTTCTCTGTGTTCTCTTTGGGACAAGATTTGAAAAAATCTTTTTAAAAATTGCTTAAATAAAATTAAATAAAAATAAATATTACTAACAATCAATTATGATGAACAGGAGAAAGTATAATATCAAGAATCAAATTATACAAGTCAGATTTGTAGTTCGTTTCGTCAAGAAATCAGATAAAAAATGACATGGGAGAAAGAATTGAAAATATTTTTGGGAAAAAAGGAGAAAGGTGTGCGTGGTCTAGAGTCAATTTCTAACTGAATTTTGAGAGAGAGGGGGCCAAGGGAGACTCTTGAATTGTGAAGAGGATAAAAATAAAGTAATAATATTTAATATAGTAGTAATATGGAATAATGGTATGCTTATACGAAGATGAGTAAGGTAGAAGGAGAGGAAGAGGAAACGAGGAGTTTATAATAGAGATGGATCGTCGATAAAATAAATTGTACTGCCTTCTGGATAGGAATGGCTATAAATGGAAATCTTGATTCTTTCCCTCCTTGGACTTGTCTGCCTGCATGTGGCTTGTACAACTACACCAAGCATCCTTCAATTTGAGGATGAGTTTTTTCTCTCTCTCTCTCTCTCTCTTTTTAGTATGGATAGGAGTAAGGGAAATAAGGAGTGAAAGTGGACGGTTTGGCTTTGCCAGAGTGAAGATAGAAATCGAATCTATTTCTGGATCTATATTTACAGAGGATTTCCGAGCTTCCCCAAGTCCACTGGAATGAGAGAGAGAGAGAGGAAGGAAGGAAAAAATGAAATAAATTCAATGATCAACTCCCGTTCTGAGTAGAGTCCGAAAAAAATACTCAACTCAAGGTACGGGTATTATCCTACTGCTGACCACAACCATGATGCATGCATCGTCATGCAGTAAAAAGAAGTGAACAAGTCAACGGACCAAAACGAATTTTCTCATACACAAAATGTCTGCCCATGAACCCACCAGAGAAGCTTTTCCTCATTCCAATCTCTCCACATAGAGAACATGGCCATTACTCCTTTTTTTACTATACCAAAAAACATTTTTCGGTATAAGAGAAAGTTGACGAATTATATAGAATTTTTTTATATTTAATAGAGAGTCCACCTACGCATAGCTTTGTACATATGTACATAAGTAATATTTTTAAACTACTTGTTAAGCCAGTTGGCTATATTCTTTTGCCAATTCTGCTGTTCAGCCTCAGTGCATTCTTATGATGGATCCTACCCAATTTTTCCGCTCGTATTGTTCTCCATTGACCCCTCGTGGAGACAAAAATATTTATGGGTTTGTCTGTCAATTTCTCTTTATTTTATTTAATCCCTTCAAATTTAATTGAAATTATCGGTTCATCACTATCAATAAAATAAATTTGACAGTAAAAAATTGATGAATTTATATGAAATCAAATTTTAAAAAAACATTTTTGAGGATAAAAAAAGTGAAAAATAATTAAGCAAAAAAAACTTTCTTTTCTACAATCTTGCACAGGTTACAATTGTACACTCTGTACAATTCTGGCTTATAAAAAATAAGATGTGTAAATGCAAGGCATGGGGTGAAACGTAAAAAAAAGAAAAAAAAGTTTTTTTTGTGAAAACGAAAACTCTTGTTCCTTACACAAACTTTTTTCTGGTGGAGAATTCCACAAGCATACAAAGTCCAAAGTCAACTATTTTAGAGAGAGAGAGAGAGGGATGGAAGATAGAGGCGAAAAGTGAAACTGACAGGAGTTGACTCTCTACGAGAAACCATATTATTGGCCAGGCACCATATACCCACACACAAAAAGTCTTGTCAAGTTACAGTGAGATTGTGTTTGAGAGAGAGAGAGAGAAAAGAAAAAAAATCCGAAAAAAACTAAATGTCTTGTTCTGTCCCTCCCTCCCTTTACATGCCTTGGGTTAGATGCACTGTGAACGTAGTTCATGATGAACAGATATCTGTAGACTCTACAGAGAGAGAGAGAGACCATAAAGAGGAGAACACGTCAATGGTTGAAGGCACTTATCGAGTATAGAATCCTACAGAAAATTACAATCATGTCGAAAAAGCATCCCCATGCACATTTTCCTACTCAACATCTTTTTGGCCAACATGGCCATCAAGGAAGAAGGAAGACTTAAAATAGAAAGACGTTAAAAGGTACGCAAGGTTTGAGAAAATGATGGTCGATTTTTGTGTTGGCTCCATGTACAAGAGGAAGAGTGAGAGTATATATATGTACAATATATATATTTGAGGAGGGAGCCCTGATATAAATTAAAGGATGAAAACACGGGAGAGTGAGTCTATGAGCGATTACATGGAGAGAGAATTGGATGGGTGAAAAGAAAGTTAGTTGCATAATATGGGAGACATAGTTACAACTAATCTAAGAGACTTGGAAATACTTAAGTCTTTCCAGCCACCCAAGCTACGGATGAGCACGTTACTTTATTATTACGGCACATGGAAAAAGCTTAGGCACACACGTTCTTATCCCATACAATGCTACACATCTCTCTTTCTCTATCTTTCTTGTAAGATGGAGATGCACAAAAAAAAGTGAGTAGGGAAAAGAATAGTAAAGTGTGTAATGATTGAAGAGCAATAGAGAGAGAGAGGGGGGGATGTGTATTATAAAGAAAAAAAAGAAATAGAAAAAAAAGAAAGACATGGGCAAGAAACAAAGTTGAGGTAGATGAGAAATAGAAAAGACGATTCTTTTTGGGATTCACCGAGGGAGTTGGAGAGCATGAGACCATTGCAAATGTCTGACATTATTGTGTTCTGGGTCATCAAGCAACAAGAGGGAATAAATAGAGTTGAGTTCACTTTGAGACGGAGATTAATGACTAAGGTCGAAACCAGTCTCCAAAAATTTAACACTGACTTGACTCAAATACACCGCTCTCTATCCCTCTCTGTGTCTTTGCAGTCTAAGAAACTCTCGATTCAATTCCTATTTTCTTTTCGTGTCTCCTCCTTTAATGCCTTCTCCCCACTTAAACAGACGGCACAAGTCAAGACAATTCTCTTTGCCATGATCTATACAGAGTCAAAACTAGACAAAAGAAAACGTGGGCCCCATCATTCCCATACTTTAACGTTTCCAAGTAAATAGACAAGAGAGAGAATGTTTCAATATTTTATACCAACATATTCACTTTTTACTATACAAAACTATTTTCTCAATGTCTATTAAAATACAGAGAGAGATAGAATAATAATATAAACTTGTTCAATACAAAATATTCCCCATGAGGGAATTTTCTTGTGTCAAATGTTACCATTTCCGCTCTCTGACAAGACTTTGTTATTATAACTTTGTCTAATATTATGCCATTCTCTCTCTCTCTCATATAGTTCTACTTATATAAGGGAAAAAATAGAATCTTCAATCCATGTCTACAATAATGTTATATTTATCAAACTGGCACAGTCAAAATGCAAAATAAGGTTTTTGTGTTGTGTGTGTTGAATGTATAAAATCACTGTATGTATTTCTCTCTCCTAGGCAGGGTATGGGATTTTATAGTTAATGTAACTTTACTATTTCTATGGCTATGTCTATGTATGGTACCATCAATGTCTATCAATTTTGAACTGTGAGCGTAATATCAAAAAGGTTTCAAAATCAGACGACCATGTTTTCAATAGAAAAGACAAAAGGAATCATTCTTAGACCCTTTGTAGTTTTCTCCATTCTCTTTTCTCCCACTTTCTCTTGTGTTTTTCTTCAAGAAAACATGGTCTTCATATTGGATATTGATGGTCCCTCTCCTTTTCTCTTTCTGTTTTGCCACCTTGCATGGGAACTAGGAGACTGGAGAAAAGCTGGAAGGTGTAGCTTATTTTACATGGAGGATGCTCATGTACGTATCAATAAAAGCTTGGCAATGCCAGTTGAGTCATATCATCCGATTTGAACCATCCTACCATACTATTCAATATTGCGATTGAGACCACATGTTTGTTTCAAGACCAAAAAACGAAGAGTAAAGGAAACCGACTTATGAGAGACTCTCTCAGAGAGAGAATATACTACAGAGTGTACATAAAGCTTTTCCCATTATTTACTTCTTCAACTTTACTTTCTCCTCGTCCCTATTTTTTTTTTTTGTGGTGGTCCTTTCCCTTTTTCTGTGTACATTTTTTTTACTGTGTAGTTAGCTACGGGTATGATTTTTGTGGAGAGTATATTTTTTTTGGAGGGAACATAGGTAAATCAAATAGAAGGCGAGATAAGCAAAGACGCTCATCGTATATCATCATAATATTGGTTTTCTCCTACTCCTCCTCTTTTCTAACAATATTTCCCATGTACAATCATCATGCAGTGCAATATCATAGAGGAGCTAAGATCAAGCTTGAATTCCACGCATGAACGAAATCTCTCTCTCTCTCTCTTTCGGGTATGTAAACCAAGACTAGTTTTTTTATATAAAATTGTACAGAGAAAAAGAGAAGCAGGATAAAAATCCATCTCGATAAAATATATAACACTATTTTACTATACAGTACAGTACATAACTTGTAATATAAATGTTTGCATAGATCTTGGCCACCGTCACTTCCACTGCCAATGTGTCTGGTGGTGTTTCTATGTACAGAGTACATAACAGAGAGAGGAAGATGACGACGACGAAAAAATTCTCTGATCAATTCCTCTTCCTATAGAATACATGTACAAGATGGTATATCCAAGTGTAATAATATAGATCCAAAATTGTAGCAAAAGGATCATAAATCTTGTTTTAAAAAAAAAGATATCTTGTACATTTCTTGCCAAACTTTAATAGTGCCGCTCCTCTCACTTCCATCCTTCTGTAGTCTAACGCTTATTTGACACTAAATGGAGAACATGTGCTAAAATGTTTTTTTTTCTTCTTTATCCTAAAATTAAATATTATATATATATATTTAGTATATATACTTCGGTATTATTATGACTAATATTTGTCCATTATTTTTTGAAAATTGTAAATGGCACACATTGTACTGATACTGGTATATGTGTACTCCATTAAAAAATAAAAAAAGAGTCAAATGTTATTGCCAACAATAAATGAAATGGTACGTAATTTTCACCATGAGATTTTGATATCCCCACACTTTGTCTTAACAAAGTACATTTGTGTGTGTGTAACATTGTACATTTGTAGAGAGGGGAGAAATAGCGATAAAAATGGGGCTATAAATACAAAAAATGTCTGTAAATTCAAAAGTACAGACACTCCACTAAGTCTTTTGACAGTTTGAGTTGTCATCAAATGAAAAAGCCTTTTTTTGCTTTTGTTTCTATTTTATACTAGCCAGTAGTTGGTAGTTGGTTAGAGTTGAAGCGGAAACGTAAAAAAAATAGTTTGTAGAGTCGTTTACTTAATACAGGAACAGATTATATTATACCTACTTGAAATATCATAAAATTGTACATATGTAGTCTTACACATATACAGTACAGTACGTAACCATCATTTTCTCTTTTTCCCTTATGGAGTTCCGCAAAAGTAATAAATGCCAGTATGGTCTCCCTCCCTCCCTTGAATGAAAGACTCTCTCTTGTATTTGAATAGAAATGGTATTATACAAATAAATATTCCATGTTTTTTTTCTCCATGTAAAGTACAAGAGAAATTCTATTTTATATATTCAAAGGTATGCTAGTGGCTGTTGCTGTTGAGCAAAAAAAAATGGGGGAAAGAAATATAGGGAAATGCATTACATTTGCGGGCGGAAATGGACCAAGTGATTTTCCTTTTAGTACCCTCAACTCTCTCTCTGTGTGTCTTAGTGTACAGAGAGTGTCTTTGTGGTAATAATGCTTAGAGAATAGAGTGTATAATGGTACAGTTTGTTTCCAATATAAAGTCATAAACAAACTTTCTACTCTATTATTATACAAAGTTTTTGTGCTTTCACACACACACACAGTGCCTTGTATTTTGTAACAGGCGGAAAGGTGGGGGGGGGGGAGATGGAGTAGTGATATAAGGCGGAGTTTGAGCTGATTAAATTATCTTAGGTGAATTTGTCAACCACAAAGTAGATTTTATCATGAACATATTTTATCAAGTGTCTTCTCTCTCCTTATGCCCCTTTTGCTCTGTGACTGAGGAGTTTTGTACTTGTACAAGGTTTTCCTGTAGGACTTGGTTAATTGAATTAAAGCATCTTCACTTCCATTTATTCCATTTCCCCGTTCTCTCTCTCTCAAGTAATCTTGTCTACTGTCTCAACTTCATTTTAGTGTTACCTTGTCCCTCCACACTTTCCTGTTTCTGTCTTGATCCAAGCTCTAAAATTATATTTTACACCCTTCAACTATAATATAAACACTAAACAAGCCCCTCTCTCTCTCTTTAGCGTGTGTGTCTGTCTGACCGCCTTTTCATCATGCTCGTAAAATTAATTAAGTCTTCTCAACTATAGTTGAGAGAGACATGATTATAAAATATTTTATCTTTTATAAATTTTCTTTATAAAGAATAATACATTTATTTTTAGTCTCTATATTTAAACTCTCATTTTAATTCTATTTCTAGAAAGTACATAATTATTATGTACACTACAGAGCAGAGTATTGGAAAGAGAAGGCTGAGAGAAAAAGAAAGAAATTTCCACCAGTGAAAATAAAACATACATACTTATAAGTATAGCAAGTTTATAACCCTGTACACCTTGATAATAATATGGCTACTCAAAATTTGAGGATTGAAAAGAGTCTATTGGTGCATTCTGCATTCTGTGTGGGTGTACAGACAGACACAGAGAGAGAATGGGTTTGGTTAGAATGACAGAAAACAAAAGGTCATTCCTTGCATTTCATTATTCGTCGACACAATGAAATATGAAATAGCTTGGGCTTTCATTTGCCCTCATCATCCCCTCATACATTTCCCATCTCTCTCTCTCTCCTCTTAACTAGTAAAGTCGTACGGGGAAAGTAAGGGCGTGTATAGAAAATTTCACATTAGCACTCGGGCCATTATAAATTGTTTTTAATGTATCCTCATACACTTTCTACCTTCCCTGTGGTCTACATATGACGAGAGAGACCACAATTTACATGGGATGTACATGTTGATGGTGGAAAAGTAGCATGAAAAATAAACTTTTTTTGTCCATATCTCCATCCACACACAAGGACGATGAGACCTTGTGTGTGGACTAGAGAGAGAGAAAGAGAGAAACTTTAGACGGAAAGAGGTAGTAATGATATTATGGTAGGGAAAAGTCTTCTTTGTTCCCCACAAAAAGTGGAATGGACGGTGCCCAAACTAGACAATGAGAATGGAGAGAGAGAGAGGAAATTCAATCCATAATTTTATTCCGTCCACTCCAACAGCTCAAAAATAAGCCATGGGGCGATTTAACTTGTATTCTTGTCAATTCACTTTTCCCTCACTTTAATGAGGATAAAAATTAATCATTAAAAACAATCCCAAATGGCAAATCCACCTCCATCCCACTCCCATGATAGTTTAGCTAGAGAGTATACTAATTTTGTTTTGTTGAATTTTTATATTGTGGAAGACTAGCTGTACAGACAAAATAAAAGAGACGTTGTTTTTTTGGGGGGAGGGAGACAAAAGAAAAGAATGAAGCAATAAAATGTATGAAAAGTAAGACAAGTTGATTCAAACTGACATTAAAATGTAGGCATTTAGATTGGTTTGAAAAAGGTTTGGCTCTAATTAGCATCAAAAAATGTACAAAAAAAAAATTTCTTTTTCTCTTTCTTCTCAATTCAACCCTCTAGTAAATTTCTTTAAAATTCGGGACATGAAACATGGAGACTGAAAGCCAAGTCAAGCATTTCTTTTGTACAGTAATAGAGAGACAAAAAAAATATTCCTTTTTTTATCAAAGGAATTGGCTATACATTTATTTGTATACTTACTCTCTTTATACTTTTTGAAATAATATAATACTAGTTACTAAATAACATTGTTTTTATCCAACTGAAAAAGAAGAAGAATTGAAAAAAAGTGTACTCGTATGTATACAAAAGTTAGACGAGGGCAATGCCGTTAGGATTTTGAATTGAGGAGAGAAAAAGAAGCCGCTTTGGATTCCATGGAACAATGTGGGTAATGTGTGCTCAAGCTCCGAATAATTTTCTTTGGGTACAACTCATTTTGCCAAAAAAGAGGGGGAACCATGGCAGAGGAAGAAGGAGCACGAAATCACAGAGAAAAGAGTTTGAAGGCAAAGCGACAAGAGGAGGCCTACTCTTAGCCACGAAGGAAGTAGACAACTCATGGCCAATGATGAAAAGACTTTTTTTTCCCTTCATTCCAGTTCACATTCCATCCATGTCAAGAGAGAGAGAGAGAGAGAGTTCCAGTTAGATAGAGGAAGGAGGAAGAAGGATAGACAATTTTCATCCAGTTTGTTTTCTTTCTCTTCTCTTGACAATCTCTATTTTCGCCTCCCTTTTTCCATCTCTATTCTATTTCCATTTACTTGCTACAAGACCAAAGGAACGAGTGCAAACTTGATTGTAACTATGGTGGTGTAAGTGTATGAAAAACGGTATGTATGGATTTCTTCACTAAAGTGCATACAATTCTTCTTTTACAATCAAATTCCATATAATTTTATATGAAGGCGGCGGGGGAGTATGCACGACTGGGAAAATAAGGCTTGAAAATGTAATAGAGAGTTCAAGATGGTCGTCCACTCTCCATTTTCCCTTATCATTGACATTGCTCACTATCCTCACTCTCCTCCTTAGTGAGGAGATTTAATTGAAAGATGAGTTGAAAATGGGCAGTGAAGGAGAGAGAGATGCAGTCTCAAAAAAATCAATTGTACTCTACTCTTCTATATACAGTGGCAGGGGCAATGGCAAGTTGTACAATTCTAAATGAGCTCCTTCTCATCCACACTTGGACTTGTACAGGATAAACCAAACAAGTGCAAACTTGTCCAAGTTGAACAGTTTGACTGGAGTGTATACAAATAACGGAGAGTAATATAAATGCCATGTATTTTTTACATGCTCAATCCCTTTTTCACATTTCATTTTTATGGCGAGAGAGAGAGAGAGAGACGGTGGAACAAATTGCAAGGTTCACACACACACACAAATAGTCTTCTCATAGTATTTTTATGACTTTTTATAATATACTGTTGAATTTCTTCTGTACTGGTTTGTGTAGAGAGGAGAGTAGTACCGGGATAAAGTAGCCAAACAAATTTGAACATGAGAGAAGAATTTTTCACAGTGTAAATGTATGCAGTCCAGATTTTCCCTTTCTGGAATTTTCAGCATGTACGAGTACGAGTACAGAAGAAGATGCCGCTAAAGACTTGTTCATATTTTTGAAGCGTGAAAAAAGAGAGAAGTGAGAAGACGGGATATATTTTTATACTCATAAAAAATGTACATGGATATTACAATGTAAAAAGCTCGTCAAACATTGTACATGTTGTTACACGTAAAAAAATTGGAATGGTGTATCGTCAGTACTCTGTGTAGCCTAAATATTGTCAAGAGAGTCAAACTTAAAATGTAAAATATTGTATGTTGTTATACATATCCTCTCATTTCCTCTTTGTACAGATCCCCAGAAACAAAATCTTGTTAAACAAAAAAGTTTGAATGAGCATGTTGTCATAAGTCGGCTGTGAAAGAGAATATTTGACTTTACTCCTCCAATGAATGTCATCCTTCTTCTTTCAATGGACTTGAGAGTGACTTTAGACTGTCTCTTCAAATTCTGTTTTTTTGTACAGTGTACATTCTACTTTGTAAATTTTTTTCTCCTGATATAACATTGAATTGTTGGCGGTAGAAAAAAAAAACTTGTTCAAATTCATGTAATTCATGGATATGGAAGAATGGACGGAAATGCAAACTGGAAAAAGATAACATGCAAAAAATAACATGACAGGTTTTTCAACTCTCTCTCTCTCTTTCTGGAAAAAAAACCTCAACTTTTTATGCGATGCTGGGGGGCTTGAAAAATTCCATATTTGGTTTAGTAGAGAAAAATACATACAAAAAAAGTTGTAGTGTTGTTTCTATAGATTGTATGTTGGTTTCATTGATAGTTGTACTAGGGATAGAAATATACACCAAGAATTTGAAGCCCTCTCTCTCTCTGTGTGTACTGGGAGAGTTGACTAGTTAGCAGTGAGAGAGAGAGAGTGTAGGTTTAGTGAGAGAGTGAGGAGGTTGAGCAAAACAATCTTCCGCAAATCCATTTATCCTAACTAGCTTTAGCCCCCTTTTTTTCTCCTCCTCAAGTTTTGTACACTTTTCTCTCCTCAAATCAAATATTCTTTCCTTCTCTCTCTCTCTTAAGCTTTAGGGACGGTCTTGACAAGGAGGGGAAAATTCATGAAAAAATCATATCGGCTTTTCTCTTTTACATTCTATACGTAAGTACATCCCTATATAAATATATACGAGGCTTGTCTTTGTATTGTGTGTTGTGTACACACCCCACTATAATTCTTACCCGTCATATCTGTACCCAGTACAATTTTTTATACAAAGTACCTATACATGAATGTACTTTATATAGCAAAATTTTTCGACGCTAAAGGTTAGCACATGCTTTCACTTGATGGGAGTACAACATGCTCCATTTATTTGCATACATGATTTTTCACACAGACCCACACAGACTTTGAACTGTATTTAAAATGGAAGACGATTCACCTTGAATGGTTTTTCCATTTTCATAAATTACTCCCTTTTTTGCAACTTATCTCTCTCTCTCTCTCTCTCTCTCTCTCTCTCTCTCTCTCTCTCTTACATGAATGATGGGGGTTGGTTGCAAAATGTAAACAAGAGAAATCTAAACAGAGAGAGAGAGAGAGAGTTGAGCAGGTGAAGAACAGGTAGGTTAGGTTTTAAAATGTAAAGCAAACAAAAAAAGGGGGGGGGTCTCAGTTGGACAAACTTGGTTTCTCGTTTCCCCCGAATTTTTTTTTAACATTCTCACGAAATGTACACATGTAGCCTAGACTTTAGTGATTCTCTTTGAAGAACAAAATGTCCCCCATGTCTCTGTATTTAGGCATAAAATTGTTGGGAAGGATATGAATTACTTTAGTCATTCTGTTGAGCTGGAGAGACGGGAAAAGTGACGGAGAAAAAGAAAAAACAAGGAAATGGAAGCCAGTTACTTATTGCCTCAAGTGAACCGTTTACACACAAAAAGCTTCCAAACCTCCGCAGTAGAGCAAACAAAACAATTATAATGGTCTTTCTATGCTTGTTAAATTTCAATTGGGGTAAAAATACAGGTAGATACCTATCCCCAGTAGTAGTGTATATGTACATGCAGTTAGTTAACAACCATTTAATTTATTGTCTGTTATAATGTACAAATACATGAGAAAGAAATTTAATATCCTTCATTCCTTCACAAATGAGCCTCATAAATAGAAGAAAAAAAGATAATTGTAACGAGTAACTTAATCTGGATTTATCATCCCACAACTTGTTAGTTCTAGGTCTATTCAACAAAAAAAAGTTTTACTTAAAACTCATGGCTTTCACTTTGGAGAGAAAAAAATTGAATAGAAACTCACCAAAAAAATGGAAAGTTAAGGAAACTGTCAAGTAATCAAGAGGGAATATAAAAAAAGTATACAATTTTCATAATTATTATTGACACGACGGGATGACAGGCTATGCGGAAAATTATAGTGGAAATTGACAGAATGGGAGTAATTGACCAATATTAACGACTAGAGAATAATAGACACAAAAAAAGTTAAGGAAAAGCTAAAGCTACTAGTACAAAAAAGATGGTGGGGGGTTCTCCAAATAGTTTTGAATTATTTAAAAACTTTCTTCTTTCTCTTTTTTACAAAATACACAAAAACTTAATAGTACACTCTTTTTTCCTAAAATATATTTGACATTGACAAGTAAGACTGCCCATACAATAAGAGTCCTCGTACTTATGACAGCCTTGAAACTTTTGTGTGCGGTTAGTTAAAAATTTTGTTAATATTTAATGTAATAATTTAAATGGATATCAAGAATATGTCAACAGTATTTAAAATGTACATTTTATAATGAAGATGCTTCAAAAAAATAGAAAAAATATGGAATGAAGAAATAACAAGAGAGAGAGTGAGAGAGTCAGAAAATATTTTTTGATGGCTGTTTTGTATTAAATCTTCAACTCGCCTTTGCCTTTGTGTACCCTTGAGTGAGGGAGCCGACAAGAGAGGAAGAGCAAAAAAATTTTTGATCTAAGGGTTTGGCTCTTGGTTCTGCCACGGAGGCATGTAATTAAAGAGCTATTTATTACACTAATGCGTGTAGTTCACGGTAATAAAAAATTTTTTTTAGAGAAGACACCAACCGATGAATGCCATGCTTCACTCAGGCAGCCACAACCATAATCATAATACCCAATTCAAAGAGACACACGAAAAGGCCCTATAAGGGTACACAGATGATGCATATTTTTTTGTAATAAACCATGTGCTCCAACATTTTTTACATGAGGATGAGGACCATGGATAATCTCAAGTCTTTTTTGAAAGATCTCCATTCTTTTTTTTATCTCCCCTCGAAAAATATTTTCTGAAAAAAAAGCATAAGGTTAGCCAATGTGTTTTTCTTAACTTAATAATTACATAGGGGAGATAGACAAATTCTCGCACGTTTAAAATCACATTCAACCCCAAAACTCGAAGAACGTCTTCTTTTTTTTAAAAAAAGGAAGAAGAAGAAGATACAAGAGGTTGTTGAATGGAGGAGGATGAGAGATGAAAGTTTTGCGGCGTCAGTGGTGGGCCATAGATAAAAGAGAGTGAGGGGTTCAGATTATAAATACAATGTTTATCCTCATAATAGTATGGTTGATAACATAATCACCCACAGCTATTCCTACAAGGAAAACTCTTGTTTTTTTGTATGAAAGAAGACACCATGTACATAGTACATACAGTGTACTATTATAGTACGTTGGTTTATACAGAAAACCAATGGGTTGCCTGTCATGTACTTATTGGTTGGGAAATTCCAGCATGTTGACGTGGAATATTTTACATTATCATAATTAGTAGTTTTGACAAATTATTTACAACAGGACTAATTCCATTCCATCCGTCTCACATGCTCTTTTCATTCACCGCCCTCCTCACAAGTGAGGGGCTCCCTTTTCCCCCCTTTTTGTCTGTATTTTGTATTATTATCCATATTTCTAGCCCTTTCTTCCTAATCGAACCACTCAAATTCAAACCGCGGTGTTCATATTGTTTATTCATATTTTATCCAGAAATGCATAGGCTTCCTTTCTATTTGTATTTTCGGGCATCGAGCGTGTGCTGAGTTGCAAATTTGTTGAAATTCCTCTGGATCTTAATTTAAATTCTATCAATTAAAAATGCGTCCTACAATTCTTATGTATTTTTATACAAAGATTTTATTTTATTGTGTACAATCTAAAGATAAATGTAAAGATCTACTGAATTACTAAATTATATGTAAAAAATAAAAATCTGAGATTATTTTAGTGCATCTACAGATAAAGTACAGTGTAGTTACCCTTGAAAATTGCATGGGGGAGGGGGTTAAAATTAGACTTGGTACAATATAGTTTGTCAAACTTCACAATCCATGAAATGATCATGTGCATCTGTTTCATATTTGTATGAGTATCTCTCTCTCTCTCTCTCTTCTTGTACATTCATTTATTTTTTTCTCGTGATATTGTTCCGAACATCTCCTCTCTTCTTCTCCCTCACGTTTGTCGTTCCAATGCAAGAGAATTTTACCGTCTAATTTCATGGCTGGAGCGAATCAATGTTGTTCAAGAGCAAAAAGGAGAGAGAGAGAAATTTTCCAAACCCTCTTTTTGGTCTCTTACATACAATGTTTTCTATTTCTATAAAATGAAGCAAGTTTATATGATGAGAGGATGGATGGAATTTGAAATTTGAATTCTGTTCGCTCTGTAGGTTCTTTAAGTGCACGGTGACTACCTTTAAAAGTTTAAATACGAGACGGATTATTTTAAATATGTACAATTCATTTCCATTTTCTCGAGTGCTTACAGTTACCCTCCACGATTTATGAATAATAAACATGAATTTTCGTTCCTGTCAAACTCTTTTCTCTCTCTCTATCTGTGTGTGTGTATGTATTTTTGTCTGTGTGTTTGGTGTTTGTATATGCTTTACCATTCCACCAACTTTTCGCAAATGCGTCCCACTCAATTATTTACTTTGAAAAGCCAGGAGCAAACAGTGAAACTTAAGCATGTGTGCAGCATGTACATTTGTACACATGTATGTACAAAGAGGACTGGGCAGATATGAAAAAGGTAAAATTAACCAAAAAACTATTAAAAGTCTTTTGGTTTGCTCTACTAAATCTACAGCCTGTAGGACACAACACACACATACACATGTGACAAAGATCATTTGCAAGTCAGAAAACTAATCTCAGTTCAAAAATATTAAGGGACAGGAAGAAGAACAAGAAGGACAACTAAACTTTTGTCCTCGCTTGGGTTTCTAGAAAAACAACGTTTCTATTTTTGTTAATTTATTGAATATTGAATATATAAATTCTTTTGACAACTTTTTTTAAGACGTAGATCTTCACATCTTTGTTTACTTTTACTCTCCCTACCTTTTTTTTTGCTTATTTTTGTTAACATGTCTTGGCAAATATTTTTTCATGCATTAGCATTAACGTTAGCATTCTCTCCATTTACCAAAACTTGTTCAAAAAAAAATTTACTCATCATTGATAACTTTCTCCATTTTGTTTGTGGCGACAAAAGATAACTACACTCAATGGAGTATTTGAATGTAAACATTAAATTAATGGGGGACACAAAAAAAACAAATTATGGAGTCATACAAGTGCCGACAAGTGAGCAAAAAAAGTAATTTTTTAAAATTTGCATTCAAGGCAAGTCAATTTTTATTGTAGTGTACAAATACAAATAGAAATGATGACTCAGCTTCTTAAGATAGTGGGCAGGTCAATAAACTTTAGTGTAAGCAAAAAATATTTTTGACTCATCAAGAACGTTGTTGAGAAAGGTGTGACATAGAAGAAAAAAGATAATAAAAATACAGAACTACAGACTACAGGCAGGGATGTTAAAATTGACTGTCCTTGTGTCAAGTTAAGGACCCAAAAAATTTATTTATTTATTACTCTCCAGTGGAGAGTCTCCACTATTTAAATGTGGAGGTAAATGGTACTCTCATAAAAAGCATTGTGTACAACAAGAAAAAATTATTTACTGAACAACAAAAAGACTAATTCCAGACATTATGTTTAGAATAGTTTTTTTTTCTAGTTAAGTTAAAGGACAATGAATTTAACTATGCTATTTTGTAATGGGAACTAAAATTTAAAAATTTACAAACATTTTTTATTGTCCATGAGCCAAAATAATGCAAATTCTACTCCTGTTTATTTTCTCTAGTCAAAATAGACAACATTGAGTCTCTCTTTTTTTCTATTACTCAAGAAAAATGAAATGTAAAATAAAATGAAACCGCCAAATTCCCAGCTAAAAGAACAGGGATATCCAGAAAGTAAGACAGTTTACATTAAAAATATTCTAGAACAAGATCATTTATCTTCAATAGCTCTAGCTCATAGTCAGGGCCTACTATGGCCCCCTTCAAAATCACTGACAAGTATAATAGACATTTTTAGTTTAATATTATCATCTTGTATAAAAATCTAGCTCTGACGTCAATGGGTCAAAAAAATAAATTCAAATATGGAACACCCTGTATGTAATTTATCTGTAGACTGTACAATACTCAAAATATTGTGTAAAAACAGAAAAAATGGGGCATGAACAAAGTTAATAAGAGGCGCAGAAAAATGAATAATGATTTCTGTAGTGCCACTACCACTTATACGACTTGTCAAACAATCGAGTGGAAAAACATCATTACCACGTGGAGGTAACATCATTATTTTGTCATAATTTTCTAAACAATTCCCATATCCACAATGTTATTTGTACTTTAGCTGTACAGCTGTAAAGTGTGTGTGTGTAAGGTTATACATTATCGTAATGGACTTGTTTATTTAATGAAATATTCAACACATTGTGTATTGAGTGTATTGAGATTTTTGCAAAAAAATAGAAAGAGAGATTCTCAATGTTGACATTTGACTGAAAAATGATGTTTGAAAAGATGATTACAAGGAGAATCAGTTTTGTAATTAATTATAAGAAGGAGGAGACAAAAGTGATTAGTCAGGATGAGCTCATGTCTTGCCAAAATTTATTTCTACTATTTTCTTTACTAGTCTAACTCATTTCTTTCAGAGAGAGAGAGCGAGAAAAATACTCAAGGATATTCAATTAAGACTGACATCCAGATATACTTGCTTTCACGTTCTAAACTACATATAGATATTATTATGTATATATGTATGGTACAGATAACTACATGTAGATTTATTATGAGAAAGAAGATGCACAAGAAAAAGAAGATGAAAAAGTTGGGTTGCAATGAAAAATGCTTACACTGTGAGCTTCTCTGTCAATTCAAGTGTAAAAACGCATTAAAATAATGCCTAGAAATTTTTCAGTGCGAGTCAACGAGAAAGGGGGAAAAATGGTCCATTTTAGGTAGCACGAAAGAAGGAAGAGAGCGGCAATTCCCTTTCTGAAGAGCAAGAGAGTCAGATCATTTCAAGTATAGCAAAAATCCCAGAGAAAAAAAAATGTCTTGGATAGGGATGATGATGTTGAAGGAGATGAGGGGAAAAAAAGGGTTGAAACTTGTTAGACAAAGGTAGACAGTTTGTAGGATATTTTCCTTGTAAAAAAAAACATTTAAAACTTTTCATATATACAACACATACTTTCTTTTGTTGTTTGTAAACTAATATAAAATTTTAGATATAATAAATTTGTCTAAAATTCTACAATGAAGAAAATAAAGGAAAGATTTTCTGTTTAGGCGACGAATGAATAAAAATACATTTTTAGCTTTTTGATTCACGCTTCAAATAACCAAATTCCTTTTTACAAGAGAGACGAGAGATGAAAGGCAGGGAAAAAAAGTTTTTTTGTGTATAATTTTCTCAAGCTATCATTTTTATACAGAGTATATGCAATGCATAATAATAGCTAATCTAGTTAACAAGAGACGTGAAGGATTAGGCTAATAGGAAAATTAATCTCAAGATTTTCATCCTGACACACTTTCATTCTTACATATAATTTTTTTTACTTTTGACTAACTCTCTACAGTATTGAAAAAAATTGTATTTTTTTGTGTTAATTTTTTTATGTGTACAAATAAAATACACAAAAAGAATAATTTTCGTGTGGGCTCTCCACTTTCTCCACACTTTTTCTGTTTTTTTCTGTTGATGATTATTATTATTACAATCCCCCTGCATTTCATTGATCATGTTTATCAAAAATATACAGGAAGTTCTCTCCAGTCACGAGATCAACTTTATCACGCACAATACGAATACAGAATTTCCCTCACTGCCTGTGTTTAGCCCCTGAAGGAGAGAGAGGCTCATTGATGACTCCCATGCAAATTTTTTCATTTACATGACGCCTTGACAATTTGTTCAATTTTTAATTTGCACGTGGATCAACAGGAGCTAATACAAAGATGGGGACCCAATTTTTTTAGTCTAAAAAAGGCAATGCAATGACCTTTTTATTGTTATCAATAAAAAGACAAGAAATAATAACCAGCAAACTCAATTCTAATATAAATACAGAGAGAGAGAGAAAAAGTTGTACAAAAATTAATCTTTCTCTCACCCTCTTAACCCCTCTGGATATAGAAAAAGTGCCATTTCCACGTTTGTTGTGACTAGTCAAGTTGAGGCTGTGAAAGATTAACACATTTTTCGTCACTTTGGCCAATGCCAACTTTGCAAATGACGCTGGCGCTAATCGCTACACAAATAGAACACAAATGTACATTTTACACTACGAGTAATGTACAGAGAGAGACTGGGCAAAAAAAATACGAGGGAAAAGGGCAGGTGATTCTTTCATGTTTTTTTGTGTTTCTTTCTCTTTGGAAATAAATTGTTACAGTCTAAAATTCTCTCCTTTAAATTCACTCCAAGTTTATCTCTAGATGCAACGACCATGGGAATTAACCTTTTCCGTTTAAAAAAAGGATTGTAGTCTAGTGAGGATGATTTTTATGTAAAAATCAATAGACTGGATCATTAAAATACCCAGAGAGAGAGAGAGAGAGAGAGTTATATTTACCATTCTTTTTTATGTCCCATCTCCAACAAAATACAAGCCAATAATATACTTCATGCTTAATTTAATGGTAGAAGCACAATGGAAATATTTGTTGAATTTATTTATAAATTTTAATTGCCCAAAAAAATAAATTGTAACTTACTATTGCACTAATGTGGTGGCATTAAAAAGAATTAATTTTTTTTTTTGAAAAAAAATTCGACAATTTCAAACACTTTTTGTTTGGTAATTAGAGCATGTACCATTGAGTTGATGAATTTAACAAATTACAATAAAAGTCACAGCAAAAATCTTCCCCTGTACAATTTACAATGGAAAAAAGACAAAGGAATTATTTATTCCCAAAAAATGTTTGTCGAAAAGACTCCAACACGCTTCCTTATTTCCCCATGTGGAGTAGTACATAGTTTGGGAAAAACTCCAGGGTAATGGATAGTGATGGAAGAGGGGAGGAAAAATAAATGTACATATAAAGTAAATCAAGTATGAAACGATGAAAGTCGTTGAATTCATCAAGACGAATTGTATTTTTTTATGTGTGGACGTGCTGTGCAAAGAGTGAAAATTTACGGCCCATGTTCCACCTCATGTGTTCATTAAGTAAATGGTTGTTAATTAAATTGCAGTTGGGTTTTGATTTTGGCAACGATAATACTGCTTAGTCACAAGAATGTCGAGAGAGAGGAAAGCCAAGAGAGGGAATGTGTCGAGTGGCAAGGAGGAAAGACAAGAGACTCAGCAAAGGGGCTTAGCGGGAGCTCTACGCCATTACTTTGACTCTAACATGGGAAGATGGAAAGAAGCACAAACACATCAGAATGAATCTCATCCACAATCTGTTTGTACATCTCTTCCTCTCCTCCTCTTGTATAAGAGTCAACGAGTTGGTTATATATTGAGACTTTATGCGTGCACTGTTTTTTTACATGGTCCAGGGCACTACAAGAGGCCCTGCCCATTTTTTTCCAGGCTAAAGACTATAAAGTGCAACAAGAGATGAGTAAACATTAGGACGAGATTGACTTTTGTGTTAATTTAGTGGGAGAAGCTCTTGGGGGTAGTGGTGGAAAAAGCAAAAGCTTCATTTTAACGTCTATTTCATTTTCATCCAAAAAAAAACCACACACTCTGGATTCTTACCATGAGGTCATGTTTTTCTTCCTCATCTTCATCTTGATCAAAAAGTGAGAGAGAGACTTTTATTTGAAAAAATGTAAATAAACGTCAATTTAAATCTTTCATTATTTTGAAGGGAGTTAAAATTACGTTATTTATTTAGTAGTTAAATGTCAATATATTTTTTAATATTTATTTTATACTGAAAATATTTTTTTCCTTTTTGATTTGAAAATTTAAAACTCTTCAAAATAATAAGTAGGAGTGAATCTCTTTTGTAAATGAAAATAGAAATAATTAATACTCTTACAATGTAAAATTTTGTGGAGGTCTATTGATGAAGAGGAAATTTTCATTTTCATTAAGTTGAGAGCCCATATTTTTTGACAATGTTGTTACAACGTGGTTTTCATTTTCATTTTCAGCTTAAACTTTAGAGAGACTAATGTTATTTTACTCTTTGAAGACTCAGGAAATGGAGGATTCTCTAGAATGTAATTATACACTAAAAAATGGCACCTCTCTCTCTCTGTATAATCATATATGTAATTATATTAGCTATGACATACTCTCTCTCTCTCTCTCTCTTACTCTCTTTGCGTCTATAAGTATGAAAAGAGCCCTTTACTTTATGTAAGAAAGTTGTAAAAGCCATAAAACAATATTAAAAGAGAGAGAGAATTAAAATTCCACCTGTACAAGAGAGCAAGAGCTAGGAAAATATCTTAATTGAGTGGCACTTGAGAAGAGAGAGAGAGTTGGAGCTAATCTCTCTTGCCGTTAACATGACCAGATTTCTTAATATAAGTTCATTACCATAATTACTGTGAAAATTGCTTGAATTCAGCCAAACAACTTTGGCATCATTGCCAACATGAACGACAAATGCTTCTAATCCGTGGTTTTCTCTGTTGTAAATGTATGTAAGTTTTTTTTTAAAAAAAAATTGTTATGTACATGATTGTGAGGAATATGGGGAAGCGTGTGAGTTTTTCAGTCTTCCTTATCATCCACACACATCACCATCACCCCGTAACAAATGAGAGAGAGATGTGAATTCACGTGCCGTGAGTTTCTTCCTCTTTCTTTCTTTCATTTTCAAAACAGTTGAGCCTTCAACCAAACATAAGATTACTCTTCCCCATCTTTTAAGTTTCTCAACAACTCTGTTCAAAAAAAATTTTCTTTAAAAGATTTCTCTCTGGAGGAAAGTATTTACATTTGGGCATGTTCAGTTGAAATAATTGATTTCAAATTTAACACGAGCCATTTTACAATTTTTACCCAGCATCAGTATACACTAAAAAAAGGTTCAGAGCTCTGGTAGTTGTAGAAATTATTTGGAAATAAATTGTATTATAAGAAAAGTATAATTAAATTTAACTTTTAATTTCTTTTAAATTTAAACATTGAAAATCCTACAATAAATTTTCACGTTAATAAATTTATTTAGTAAATTAAATTTGTTAATTAAATCAAAGACATATCTGTAAATAATCTGTTTAAAAGAGGAAGAGGGAAAATTGAAATGTGTATTAATTAAAGTCTCCATTAAATTTTGTTTTATAAAAGAAGATATATTTTGTACATGTATGCAATTCAATTTCAATTCACGTATTAAGATGTAAGATAATTCTTAGAAAAAGACAAAGAAAATTGTCTCTTGTCTTTTAAATGAATTTTAAGCAACTCATTACACTCACTGGCTACGAGTACTTTCTCTTTCCCTTGTCATGTCATGTACATGGAATTTTGTATTAAATTGAACTTTCTCTCTGAGATTATAATTCAGGAGAGTGGAAAAGTTGAATATTGGAGATGTATCACTTTTCTTTATACATTTTGTTTTGTATGAGACAACAAGAGAGAGATTTTGAATGTACAGTGTGTGTAGAAAGTGTACAAGACAATTTAGCATTTACGATTAGTTCTGTAATGCATAAAATGAAATGGAATTGCAACTTTGAAAATTGAGAAGGTTGAGAGAATAGATCCAAAAGAGATGGGATAGACTCTCTCTCTCTCTGTAAGGAGGAAAGTCTGCTTGGATGCAGTTTCACAATAAAGTACACCCCCCCCCCTCTTTATATATGGGTAGGGTACACTAGACAGAGGGGTATAAGGAAGGGGCTAATCTTTAGAAGGAGGAAGCTTGGAAGGCGAGAATGGAGAAGACAAATGGACCATTGGCCGTAATGAATGTGATGTTCCCGGACGGCGAGAGAACAATAATCTCAAGGAGGGAGAAACTCATAAAGGAATCTCATCCAAAATCCCCCCAGTCCGACCTCCACTCTCTTCTTTTTTCTTTGATGAATTATTTCACTTCCTTCCGCTATTTTTACCAATACCCACCTCATTTTTTCCTCCCTCTCTCTCTTGGCTAAAACAATGCATCTATCAATCAATCCTCATCCAATTTTATATTGCCATTGTCTTTTTTACCTTGAGAAGTGTCTATTTTTGTTAGGTACTTTTTTATGGGAATTTCTCCATTTTTTTCTTTCTCATAAATGTTCAATATTCTCTCCCAAAAAATTATTCTGGAAAATTGTGTAAGTAAAACTCTGTTTTAGTTTATTTGACTACAGTTTCAAACTCGTGTCAAAATAATTTTGTACAGTATCTTTGAGTACGTTAGCTGTTTTAACTTAATGGGACATTAAATCTGATTTAGTTGCATCCTCCCACACACTAAAATATTTTTTTGTCCACGTTTGTGGAGAGATTTAATTCCAAACAATTTAAAATAACTATGATGTGTAAATTGTGTGATATAATTTAAAATGAAATAATTTCCTTATTAGTCCAACAATGGTTTTTTTTGTTTTAAGCTCTTTAAGGAGAGAAAAGTACTATTTAAGTATTAGCATTAAATTTTAGGGTTTTTTTGTCTTAATCACGTGACTCCAAGTCTGCATAGATTACAAAGAGCTAACGTCCACCCTTTTTATTTTAGCTTAGTGGCAAAAGAATTTGCTAACTTGGCAAAAGAATTTCCCTTTGGCAAACTGAAATTGAAGAAAAAGTTACAAAATTATTTTTTGATTTGCTCTCCAAGCAATTTCAGTTTTTGGCCTATGTTACTATACTCGTCCTATGACTTTTTTTAGGAAAAAATTGGCACTTTTCTTAATCCTTTCATTAGATGGCCACGATCCAAAATTAAACAAAGAAAAAAAATTACTAATTAATCCTCCTCATTTTCAACCACAAAATGACAAAATTTCATTTTATTTTGAATTGGTGAAGCAGATGACATTTTTCAAATCCCCAACCCCAACAGGAGAATAATTCCAATTTGGGGAATTTTTGTATTTAGAAAGAAGAAAATGAAAATAATTTTGTGTGCAAAATGAACAAAGTAATTTTCTTTCAAATGAGAATCTCATTAACTATATGTGCAAAAAAAAACAATAAGTTTTAGAGAGAATTTTTATGAGATCGTTAAAGAGTAATTATGCAAGCCACCCTCCTACGTTTTCCCCTCATACTTTTGTATCTTTTTTTCTCAATTTGAGGGGGTGAAAGTGAGAAAAGAGGAAGGAAGTGTTTTCTTATATTTTCTAGTTTCTTACACTTACAAGATGATGAACAGATGAATTAGCAAGTTTTATGATCTCCTATTCCAATTTAACTCTCCCCCTTAAAGTGCTAAAATATCTCTTAAAATTTCCCTCCTGAAAATGAAAATGAAAAAGAGGGAAAAATATATACGCCAAAAATGTACTAATTACCTAGAACCTCTACTTTACGTTAGGACTTTGCGATAAACTTTCCCCGAGTCCCCCCTCCACGGCTACCTCTACGTAGGAGGGGTAAAGGATGAAATATATCATGAACACGGGGTTTGTCTGTAGAAAATCGGCTGTGAGAGTAAAAGCCATTGCCAGGGATGGTGAAGGAAGTTCATGGTTGTTTGGTGTACATGTGTAGGTACATATAATGTCAGGATGTTGTAATGGATGACCAGAGGAGGCCGTACACTCTGAGGATTCAAGTAAATGAAAATAAATGTAATGTGGGGAGTGGAGAACTAACCTGATGCGATGGGAAGGCTTGTGATGACAACGGCAATGGTGATTGTGATGACCAAGTAGGCGAGGAGGTCCAAAAATACGATGACTCTTCTCAAAACCATCGTGTAAAATTATGAAGCATTTTTCCCCATCAGACAGCCAACTTGGGCGGTTTCCTTCACTCCGACGCTTTTTCTACACACACACACACTTTTATCTCTTTTGTGTCCCTTTCCTTCACACACACATTTATACCATGGAGGATGGCATGGAGGAGAGCCACGGAAAATATTGAGACTGTCTCTCTCTTTTGACTCTTGTCTTTTTTGCTTTGATGATGAGAACACGACACGAGACACAGAAGAGGAAAAAATTCTTCCTTCTCTTTCCACTTGTCCTCTTTTACAACTCTCAGTTCTTTTTTTTCTTCTCTGATTTAAAATAACCGAAACTCAGTCAAGTTCGATCGTCGTGTGCTTTTACTTTTTCCACTTCTTTGGGTCCCCGCTTTCTCTTTTTCTCACCTTTTTCTTATTCTGACTTGTCCTCACTTTTCACTGTTCAAGTTGAATTCAATGTGGTTTTTTTTTTCATTTACACGTTCACTTTGTCTTTTCAACTCTCTTATGACTTGTCCCCTTTCTCTTTCTCTTGTCTAAAAATAGTTCAAGTTGAGAAAGCCAATGAAAGTTTTTTTTTCTTTTTGTTTTCACGGCTTAAAATCACTCAACAAACTTTTTTTCATTCCCTTTCACAGCAAGTGTCTCTTGCTGCCTTAGATTTTTCTTTTATTCTTTCTTTATTTGGGGCTCATCATTTATCTGGAAAGATGGAGAGAATATTTATTTTATTACATTTTGTATTTTTAAAATCAACGATATTTTTTTTTATCTTTTCAAAAATTATTGAGAATTAAGCAAATTAAATTTTCAAAAAATATTGTTAGCCAAATAATTTAGAATCAATTTGAACAAAGATGGCTATAAGCCAAGACTAGAGTCTGTACAATTAAATTGTAAAAAACAAAATCAAGGTAATTTTCAAAATCCCAATTTAGTTAAATTAAGATGGTGACAGTCTTCTTAAAATGTTTTCTTGTTAAAGTTATTTTACAGTTGAGGGAATTTGAATCCTTGATAATGATTTTAGCTCAAGGATATTGACACTTTTAGTTTGTATTGACATAAGAGCTAAAAAACATGCCGACATCGTGGCAAACGAAGACTAGCTAAAATGTGTGTTATGTCATCGTGTATATTTTGTTCGTTGACACAAATAAACACAAGAACAAATTTCTGTAGGTGTACATTAACTCTTGTTTAGCATATTATTTGTGCACTGATTGGCACATGACAAGAATTCATGTCTTCGTATATAATTGTACCTAAGAAATCTTTATACAAATTCTAGTTTATTATATTGGAAAAATATAAAGGACCATTAAAATTATATTGTCTACATCATAAACATGCACTTGAGTTTATGGCCAGTGCAAAAAAATTATTTTACAATATTGCAGTGTAATTAAATGGGACAGATTGAACAAATAAAATTTTGAAAAAAAGTATTTGTGCAAATACAAATAGAATTCTTGTGCAGAAATCAGAAATCGAATTTCATTTTCCCACGTTCTGATTTTCACTCAACTCAAAACAAGTCATTAAAATAAATGTAAATAATAATTAACTAGGAAATAAAATATTGTGCAGTGTCAAATTAACTCTAATTTTATTTAAAAGTAAATAAAAAAGTTTTGTGAAACATAAACAAAATCTTACAGGTAATATTTAAAGTACACAACAGTTTTAAAAAATAGTGATTTAATTATTTTTACCTTTGAAAATTCACAATTAAACAAACAGTTGTCAAAATTATGTATTGTATTTTTCACAATTAAATTTTTGGAAAATTTTTCGTCTTATGAATCACAAAAATGTTTTTATGCACTAAAAGAACTTTTGACGATTCACTTGATTTGATAATAAATAAAAGAAGTAGAAAAAAGAGAGTTTTGCCAATTGGGAGTAAAGTCGATTGTTATTTTCTCTTTGAAGATTACTGGTCAACAAGTACTAAGACGAATGGGAGTTATAGGTCAAAGTTTGAAGAGGAGAAAAAAAAGTTGCAAAAAAATTGGTGGATAACAATATAAGACTTTGAGACTTTTTTTGTAAGTAAAAAAAAAGAAAATCAAAATTAAGATGAACAATTCCACTTGTTCCTTTTCTATTAAATGACACACAAATGGGATATATTTGACGTGCAGAATTGCAAACGTTTGTCTTTGGTACTAGTTAAGTGTGGGAAATTGGTCAAATATCTTTTGTCTTTCTCCTTTCGTCAACCACACAGAGCCACATTCACCACAAAAAAGTTTTTTTTGCTAGAAAAAAGGAAAACCTCTAACACATTCTACAAGTTCAAGACTCTCACTTGACTTGTGGAAAGGCAATAAAGGTTAGTCCTGGGAAAAGCCTTTCGTGCGAAACAAGACTTTCATTCTTTTTGACTTTCACTCTCTTTCACTCTCTCTCCGGGAAAATGGTTGAGCGCCAAAAGAGCTTTCAAAAGAAATTTTATCTCTCTTTAGAACAATTCCTTTTATTACACGTCCACTTTTTTTTACTACAAGAACAGTTAAGTAGCTGTACAAGTAAGTGTAGCCAACTTTTTTTAGTACACAATTTTTAATCCATTTGATTTAGAATGAAGAAACAACTGAGCCAATATTTTTCACAATTAACTTTTTTTTGTAGATTATCCACTTTAATTATAAATTGTCCATTAAATATCAATTTAATAAAAAAGAGAGGAGACAGGATTTAATGATGATATAAAAAATTTTTTTTTTTCGACTGTTATAAACGTGCTATCAAGTTGAAAAACTACACAGAGACGAGAGGGAAGCGAGACCCTCTCTTGACGAGTTGAATGTAGCGACTGAGTAGAGAATTCGGGTTTCTATTTCTTTACCCGGCAAAAGAGAGAGAGAGACAAGTTTTTCCTTCCACGGCTTCTCCCGCTGACTTTCGGCGAGCTTTACTATCAACCAACACACTACAAACTCTCTACAGCTTCAGTCGGTGGTCGCCCCTTGAAACTGTACTACAGTACAGAACCACAGCATGCACTTGTGTGTGATATGAGCAATGCCTATACATTTTGCTAGGCATCTCTCTTATACTCTCCACTTTTTGTGTGGTATATTTTTCCCCTCTTTTTTTGGGTTGTAGTAAATACAAAAGCATGGTATCATTCACGTACACACTCACCATGAATAACTAGTACCCTCCTCTCTTGTACTCTGTACAATCCAGTGGAGAGAGAGAAACGGAGCTAATATTACCAAAACAAAACATACTATCCCCCAAAAAAATTTATCACATGGACGTACAATGCATCAAATTTATGTAATTTTTTTTTTGGATTTTTATATATTCTCACTTTTTCTCTCTCTCTAGCTTTCTCAATCCCTCCCAAATATTGTATTTTATTATTAGGACAAGTTAAAAATATAAAATAAATAGTGTTTCTATGTTTGTGGTGAATTTTTTTTATTTTATTTTGGAGATGGAGTCGCAACACTTTCAACTGTAGTTTAAAATTCAAGAAAAACAAAAGATGAAATTTTGAAAAGTTTAGAGGGATAAAAGTCATGATTCACATTTTCTCTCGCTTCCTCTTGTGTATTTTAACATGGTGGACAAAAACTATTTGTAAATACATGGCACGTAAATACTTGTGTGTGTGTGTTGTATCATTGGATTGGAGAGAGAAGGAGCTGGAAGCTGGACTGTGACTTTAAGTTTTCCCCAAGTTAAAGTGGGGAACAAGATACTCACCACGTACATCTCATCTTATATATTATAAATGGGAAGAAATCTGTAGATGGAGAAGCGTCAAAAGATTAGTTTTTGTGTGTTTCCACTTGTCTCTCTCTCTCTGTTTGATATTCTCAATTCTTGAATATAACATACGAGTCATATATCTGTACAGACACTCATATTTATATGGCTTCCCCCCCCTCAACAAAATCTCTCTCTCTCTCGTTGGAGCTTACAATTTCCACATTCAAGACAAACTTTTAGTTCTCTCTTGGAGCTGGAGCTGGATTGTGATGATCTTTCGTCCTCGATTCTTATAACCTTTACACACATCCTTAGACAAGATAAACGGGGCAGGCGTTTATTTCTTTTTATAAAATAAAAAAAACCTTCAATACGCAAAGCCTCTCTACTAAAAAAAGTACAGTTTTTCATTTCGTTGCTAAAACTTGACTAGTATTTTGCACCCTCCTCAAGTTTTACTTGGAAAAAAATGAGAATTATATGAGGCCACCACTATAATCATAAGGGAGGGAGTAGTATTCATGATCATGCAACTTGATAGTGTCCGCCAGTTTAATAATGGATAAAGATCTGTGTGTACATACAAACATGTATAACTTTGTATTGTGCACATTAAATAAATACTGTTTTCCCTGCCTTGTCCCTCCCGCCACTGTTTATTTATTTTGAGAGAGAGAAAAGTATAATGATAGAGATAGAAATAAGGAAAAAATGGAGGGGGAGAAAAAAAAAGAGTTTTGGAGACTTTACACAAATTTTAGGAGTATGAGCATGATGAGGATATTTTTGGTTAAAATTCAGTTGCGTGTTTTCTTGAACAGAGAACACTTAACTAAAAGAGATTATGAGTGGATGGCTTGACCCGAAATGCCTTGAGGAAGCCGCAAGGGTCATATAGAAAAAATGAAACGGGGATGGAGAAGGATTTACTCATGCGTAGGGGTGTTGACATGTTTCAAGAGAGTGGCACATAAAAAGTCCTCTTGTACAAAAAGAGAGTAAGAAAAAATCGGGCTATGCAAATGGAACAGCTATTGAGGGAACAATATTTCAATGTGAAACTCACAACTATTTTTTTAAACCACTAGAAACTTCTCTACATAGAAGTATATGGAGGATAGAAATAAGGATGAGAAAAGATTAAGAAGCATTGAGTTGACAGTCAAAGACACATGAACATGGTTCTCTACATATTTTATATATATGGGCCCATACAGATATTGCAACTTGAAAAGTGAGAGAGAAAGACAGAGAGGTTGGAAAACCCCGTAAGAATTTTAGCGACCATAAAATTTGACGGTGCTGTTGAAAGGATTGTCCCTATGGGGCCATGAAAATCTTCTTAATGAAATTTAACAAAGGTCTCTGACTTGATTACCTTACATTTTCTAGAGGTACCTCCCTCCTTACCTCTTCCTACATATATATTTGTAGGAGTATGTGCACTAACTTTAAAAGTCTTTAAGATAACCGTCTTGAATAGTACTCTGGGTCCTAGTTAAGATGTGGACTGAGGATTCTCTCACAGTCTCCCTCTAACCTTTATGGCTTTTGTCTATAGGAAAGAACTAATAGGACAACCAATATTTTTCCATTTTATACCTATAGACCTGCAATAATAATATTTGCCTAGCCATAGCCATGTTCTGTACAGACTAGTCAGTCTCCAATTTGCATTTTCTTGAACAAGCAAAAGAGTTGCTCCTTGTAATTAAACCATTTTGTATGTAGATAAATGAACTCTCGTCTTTTTTGTATGTACACAATTTTCCTACATAGAAATCGGGAGAATTAAGGGTAGAGAGGGAGAATGAAGTGGACTCGGTGCTTATCAGAATGGTTGAAAATAAAAGTAAAATATATACTTAACATTATAATGGCAGTTAGAGTAACTAGGAAGCTTTACAGTTTACACTTTACAGCAACAAGATTTCAAAGGGCACAAAGAGCTCCATGCTAATTTAACCTCTCTCTCTCTCTCTCTCTTTGTTTCTCAGGATTGGAGTGAAATGTGAGAATTTTAGAGGGTGGGGTGCCTCAATTTGCAAATTTTTAACGTTCTCTCCCAGCCCACATAAAAGACTATTACTATTAGTATTCTTTTTTTTATTTAAAAACATTATCTTTAAATTATTCCCACTTACAAAACCAAAAACCACACGTCAGTGTGAAAATATGGCTGATAAAATAAAAGGAGGAGGATCAAGAGAAAGAGTTACTTTTCAAAAAAAACCTTTATAAATTTGTAATTATGTAACGTTTTTTAGTAATATTTTAATGCCACTCAATGTCCACACAGAAGAAGAAGCCATTAACGGGGCACAGGCCAAATAAGAGAAATAAACAGGCTGTGGAAAAAATAGTTTTTTTTCCTTTTGTAATAAGGGGAGATTCATCCGATTTTTAGAGAGAGAGAGAGAAAAGTCTGTGTGAATAGGTCAGGAATGAATGGAAGAGAGAGAGAGAGAATGAGTTGAAAAGAATGTTTGTGTAGTGAGGTGTGATAGCGGACATAATGCAGAATACATTGTTGCGCAGATTTTTATAGAGACCAAAAATAATGCACATACATACACATACACATGCAATAATATGTTTGTGTACAAGGGGAAAAAAGGGGAGTATATAATATATACTTACAATAAATTTTATGTGTTTTTCTTTGTGTCTCCCAACGATATGACAGAACAAGAGAAAAGCGAAGTAGCACCATCAAGCACTGAGCTGACTACACAACACATAACGTTAATATGACACTACACGTACTACTGCCTTGCATGTTAGTTAAAATATGGCGTCATGCTGATACAATGAGCTCCTTCATAATGTGCTCTTGAACATAAAAAGTATTTTTTTTGGAAAACATCTGCCTTTTTAAAGGCACCTCTCAAGTCAAGTCCCTTCAGTGCACTGACACTCTATATTTTCCCTCTGTATGTACACTTTATCGCACCTATTATCCATTGTATTAATGAGAGGTATGACACAAATCATGGCCTAAACGACGATACTTTTTCTGTCCCTTCCTCTTCTTTGCACACCTTAGAAATTTTTAAATGTATCTTTAGGATCTTCCATGTAAAAGGACGAGTCCTCATATGAGCAAATAGTGTCACTTCATTGCTTTGTATGGAAAAATAGAGAGACCCTTTTTCCTCTTTTGTGCTCGTTTTTGTAGTCAAAGGCTTTGGTGGTGTAACTCTTGTAGATTTGTACGGTCAAAATACCCCACCCCCCTTTTTTCAAATATTTTATTTTTTTACTGTCCCTCTTTTTGAGCAAAATGTACACATGGAGTTTTTCTGAAATTTACCGTAATTTTTTTATCTACACAATTTTGAAGGGTTAAAAGTACATGGAAGTGAAAATGGTCAAAATATTTGATTTTTATTGTACGTAATGGAACATATGTAGAGATAAAAAAAATGAGAATTTTTGGGTGAATTTCATGTAATTTTACTTGAATGGAAAGTTAGAGAGGGGGAAGAGGAGAAGATCATTTATAGGGGATATTTTTTTTATTGTAGCTGGGAAATCATCGCGCCTTTTGTAGAAAAGCGACAAGAGATTCTAAATGAATTGATGTCTATTCCCGGACAAGATACATTCTTACCTCATCTTTTATGGGAAGGGAGACCTTGACTATAATATTGAAGGGATCTCTCTCTCTCTATACAAACGACATTTTCTTTCAACTTTTACAACATTTCCCTGCCCCTTGAAATATTACGTGTGTACATACATATATGTATGTACAATATAAAAAGGGAATGGAGGGTATCTGTTCTATCATCTTTAGTAGATTTGGATGGGAATGGGGGTACTTGTTGTGCTTGTTACTTGGAGTAAGCATAAGCTTATAATAATGTTATCCTATCTTACATGCCTTTGGCTTTGTGTGTGGCTCTCCTCCTCTTCTAATGCCAATTCTATGAGTTAACCTTCGTAATTCTACCATGGCCAATAGCCTGTCCTTAGAGAGTCTTAAACTAAAAAGTATAAATTCTAACAATTCTAATGGATTCTCCACCAAAAGAGAAGAAACCTACGCACCACAATACGGACACTACTTGAAAAAAACGTGGTCTTTTTTGGGGTACCAAAATGAGGGGAAAAATTGACAAGTAAAATATTTTTGGTGAATTACATTGGACTGTCAAACTTATTTAATGTATCTTGGAATCTGTTCAATGGCTCCGGCTCCTCTTGAGGGAATACAATAAAATGTGTGCCGCACATTTTATCCGCTTAGATTTTAAGCGGATAGTAAGTTATGTAAGTTTATTGAATGATAAATACATTTCACTTGTGTGTACGTATTCCTAAGAAAAAAGCGTACCCTTGTCCTTTTAGTTTCGCTTCATTAGTTTTGTGAAGAATTTGAAATAAAACTGGCCACTCGTCACCCGTCATCCCATTTCTTTTTTGTATTGATTAGGATGGATAAACAGAAGCAAAAACACCTGAGATTCAACTCTCAAGTAGATTTCGATCCCTAGATTGCATATCCATCCATGGTCTACAATTCAATTCCAAGGTGATGGTTAAATAAAACATGAATGGATGCAAGTTCAGTCAAGCGGAAACTGCACTCATTTAGGAGGAATTGGTAACAAGAAAATGGAAAGGG
The DNA here is from genome assembly GCA_034700945.1 of Arrhopalites spinosus. Taxonomy (NCBI): domain Eukaryota; kingdom Metazoa; phylum Arthropoda; class Collembola; order Symphypleona; family Arrhopalitidae; genus Arrhopalites; species Arrhopalites spinosus. The sequence continues at coordinate 475 of JAQIVZ010000205.1, read as the reverse complement.
TCTCTCTCTCTCTCTACTCAATGGCATTGAACCTTTGTAGTTTTTTTTACATTCATTCATATTTTGAGAGAGAGAGAATTTTGTAGTGGTAGGATTTGGTGGTGGAGAAAAAAAAATTGTTACAATTTCATATCTTTCATAATATTTGTTCAACTTCACTACACACACACACCTATGATGCATTTTACCTATAGTCAGTTGCACAATTTTTATTTATTTCAAAAGGAAAATATTTTCACTCATAGGATGTGTAATCTTAGACGAGTAAAAAAATGAGATTGCACAATGTACAGATATCACTCAATATTTTGTCAACATAAAATATTACAATTTAAAATGAAAATCTTTTTTTTTTTGTATTTTACAAAAAAATAAATTCAAAAAATCAAATTGTGATGTAGGGTCACGTGCCCTAAATCCGATCAGTTTTTAACGAGTTGAACTTTGACGTCAATTATATTTGAAACCATTTAGG